>JAINRI010000704.1:0-81646 GCA_025413485.1 Ficus microcarpa
AAATTCCTTAAAAGGAAAAAGATATATATTGAAAAATTCAAATATTACAAAATCATACAACTTTCGTGTTTTACTCAAAACCCAGTTCTGGCTCTAACCTACTCATTTCCCCTGTTGAACATGCCTGGCCGTGCATGAAGTCTAGGCACAATTAGGTTCGGATTTTTGTAAAAACTAAGGCCATTGGAGTCTTATTTTCGAAAACGGTCTACGCTGTCCACTAGAAAACATCATTCTCTACAACTTTCATGTTTTACGTTTTTCCTAATTCGGCCTCTAAGGGCCTCAAATCTCACTTTCTAGAAAACTAGCCAGTTTTACCCGAACTGACAGTTTTCTTGCTTAAATTCATTTTACGTCCTAATTTGTGCATTCTAACTCAACCGGTCACACTGGGAGCCTAAAGTCAGTCATGCAGCGCTTTTCTAACGTAAAGTTCCATCAATCACATAATCAATCATACTCATGCAAGCCATTGGTAATTTTGCACAAACTAAAGTTTGCATAAGTTTTGGGTTTGCATAATCCATTCCATACATCTAGCAACCTAACATTCACATTTTACAACATACTTAAACATATTTGGGGACATATAATCATATCATGCATCAACCATGCAAACCCTAATTTCATGCAACCAAATCACATAATCATATATAACTTTGCAAATTAAAACCACCTAAGCACCTAAATCAAGCACCAACCTAAAATTTCTAAACTAGGACATGGAAATTAAATGAGCTTATGCTCTTACATCCAATGTTTGAAATACACTTAAATTTTTAACTTGAAGTTTGAATTGAAAAGCTTAGGGTCTAAGAGGGTTTAGCTTAATCAATTCAAGGGTTTGGCTAGCTTGATTCCAACTTTCCCCTTTCTCCCTTGTTTTCCACCACAACTGGCCCTCCCTCCAATGGGGTTCCAAAAATTTGGGCACTTTAGCTTGTGCTTAACCAAAATCCGGTCACCACCAAGCACTCCCTTTCTTCTATTTTATTTGATTTTCTTCCTTTTTGGTTCCTTGAGTTCAGATTTTTAGAGAAAGAGAGTGAAGAAATTTTTGGGCATAGTCTAGGGGGATTTTCTCAATTTTGCTATGTGTCCAGCCTCTTAACTCAGCGTTCGAGGCTACCCAAAACCTTGCTATTCATGTTGATCCATGGTTCCATATATCTATGTCACAAAAAAATAAAAAAATAAAAATATAGTACCATTAGTGTTCCAAAAACAAAAGCTTCTTCGGCCAGCAGAAGCATTGAACATCGTCAACATAAAAAGAAATTAAATTGTGCGTTTAATAAGGAAATAGATGTTTTGATACCTTCTTATTGATAACAAGCATTCTCTTGTCTATCTCTTGGTTTTTTCTTGTCTATTTCTTCACCCTTAATACCAAGTGTTAGAGTTTGGTAATCTAAATTCTGTTTGACCCGGCTTGAAAAGCTTGCAATGTGACATATGTGGTAGAGCTTTATTTGTGAGAATTTTTTGGGGGTCTGTAGTGGTAATAGAGGGATCGGGCCAACCTATTTTACATTCGTTTTACATTTTAGGGTTTTGGGTATATAGATGATGTAATTTTAGGGTTTTATTGTTATGCTCTTTTGCGATAGCTGCTTCTTCCTGTACCGGTCTTTGATTTAGTGGATTTCTTCTCTTTTGCTCATGGTTTTTTCCATCTATGTTTTTCCATGTAAATCTTTGTGTTTTTGTTTTTAAGTTTTCGTGTTGCCTATCTCGTCCCTTAATTTCATAACACTAACTTTAATTTCAACTTTTGAATACTAATCAATAAGCATATGAGTTGTTTTTTTAATTGATAAATATTTAAAATCTTATCACATCAACTGATTACATCTACCAATAAAATTATGACATGTGAGTTAACACTCTAAAAGTTGGGATTAGGGTTCGTGTACCTGATACTACTTTTATACATATATATTCTTGATTATTTTTGCATGAGTGTATTTAAAGATGTCAAAAAGGATCAGACTTAGTAAATTGACATGACCATGCTATGCTAAAAGTGGGCAAGACATGATACGAGTACATGATTATCAAACGGGTCCAACTTATCACGTTTTATTAATTGAGCCTTGCTTGATGCGGTTTTTAAGTACAAAGCACACTAATGGCACAGCACATTAAAGGCTAGACACGAGCATGTGCACGGATACGATGAGTGACACAACAAGGGCATGACAATGTGTCACTCTTTTTTATGATTTATTTAACAATTTTGATATAAAACTTATGGTGTACCTTTTTGTTATCAATATTTTATCTCATTTTGATTTTTTACTTTATAAGATTTTTAATATTGTATTTTCTTTCCAATAATAATCTTTGCTTTTATGTAGGATCAATGTTTTTTTTTTTTTTTTTAATTTTTATTTGATACTTTTTTGGGTTAATTTAAATAATCAGCACCTCTGAAAATTTTAATTTCATATCTAACAATACTTTTTAATGCTTTTCAGTTTTAGCATTGTCACAAAAAGAATTTGTGATAATTATAGAAATGAAATCAAGGGAAATGTGCCGTGTATGGGACCCACAAAAACAATACACCACAACAAATTTTATCTAGTGAGAAGAAACAAACCGAATGACAAACAAAACAGCAATAAAAACAAAAGAAACAACCATTCATAGAAGGTAACTAAATTTAAACCAAACTTGAATTCACCTGTACTTTGATTTTTGCTAATAAATATCCTTTGATTTTTCTAAAAGCGCGTGGAAAAGCTTGTATGTTCTTTTTGCCTCTTGATTCAGTCAAGCTTGTAGATAATACAGACAACTTAAGGGCCCCAAAGGGTATATATATGTATGACTGTCGCCCAAAACCTGGCAAACCGCTAAGGACTCTTTCAACGGAACTAATTTTTATGCATTCAAGTTTTATTTTTATTATGCACTTCATTTCATTTTCTCGGCGTCAAATTTCCAAGATTCCTAAAGAAAATAGGGATAGAATCATAAAAAAAGAAAAGAAAATGGGATATTTTTGTAAATGGTGTTTTTTTAAGCAATTTGTTAGTAAATACCTGAGGTTTGTTAAATTAAGTGAAAAAAAAAGGAGAAAATTTTATGTTTTCTAAATAATATGAATCAATGATCTACCGATATCAATATGTATTTTAACCCATCATATCAATCATTGATTGACCGGAGAGGTTAATCAATATTTTAATGATTACCAATCATTTTTTAAATAAAAAATTTCGATAATTTTTTATGTAAGTGTTAAAAAATGCCTATATCTACCTAACAATCGAGAAAAAATATTTCTTTGTACGTTACATAAGTGACCCCTTTTGTTTTTTAACCCGCAAACAAAAACAAGTTTTTCAGTATATATGTGTACTTTTTCATTTGTGCTTCGTATTTCCTTATAGAAACAAAAGAGACAATGATAAATTATGTAAGTATTAGATAAACCAATATGAAACAACATTTAGTTAAAGAAGTATTAATTAAACATGTCGGAGTGTTATTTTATTTTATGTTTTTGATAAAAGAATATGTCAGAGAGTTATATTTACTGCAAAATATAAGCGTTGACAACGCGCTTGCATTAAATTCAAAAAGGAGACTTTCCTATATCAGGACTTCAGTCTATCGTGTCAAACAAGGCCAATTTAAAACTAGATAACCCTTCCGAAACTAGTGCAAGTCTTATAAATAACTCTCTAAAAGATCAAACACAAATACAACAGCATAAAAGTTCTCGTCTCTTGAGTGTTTAACTTGCAAATTGCAATGGCCTCAAGAATTTCTTGGCTTCTTATGGTGATCTTCTTTCTCTTCTTTTTCATGACCCTGAGCATATCTGAAACACAACCGATCGAACAACACAAATATTCGTCGGATCAATGGTTGGAGGATCTTTACAAGGATCGAAGTGGTGATGGGTTGAAGCACGCCAAGCATAATGCGCTAATCATTGGTCTTGATGATGATGATGATCTTCACATGTTTAGTTGTCTTTTGAAAGGCCTTAGGAGATTTAGATGGTTGATTTTTAATTTGATTTTCATATTGTAACAGTTAATTTTAGGGAAAATTCTGCTAAATAATATCTTCATATTTCACGACGCTATAGTATTTTCCTTTCCTTTCTTGTGCATTTGGTGATAGTTGTGTTTGCAAAATTGATAGCTTGTAAAATAGACATTTTTTGATTTTTTTTGTTGTTATTATTATAATTTCAAAATAGATTTTGATGTTTATAATTTTTTATTCAACATATTATTGATTTTTTTATTATTATTTTGGTCTACGTCTTTGCACCTAAATAGCATATGTGTTTGTTTTTAGTCTTCTCTTTCTTTGATCCATTACTGCTTATGTAACACCCCCTAACCAGTTTAGCTTTCAACTAAACTTAACTAGAATATGTCACTAACCCATGCATTCATAAAATTTCACGATAACACAGAATAACACAGAAACATTGTAAAGCCGAGATAATTGTATGATAAGATATTAATATAAAATATTTACAAACTCTTCATCAAAGTTTAGTAAAAAAAAATGAAGAGTTGGTATTACAACTATCTCATATTATTAGTACTATCTCAAAACAAAACTTTTTCTAGTTTAACCCACAGAGTTCTTTGATAATCATTTTTTTCATTAAACAACTTTAGTTTAGTATGTATATCAGTTCCGTGACATCAGGTTCTCAAAAGAGGTTCAGCCCGCCACTGTGTTGCTTCTTCATTCCTTTTCTTCCTCACCTGTATCATAAAACTTTAAAATGAGCTAAAAGCCCAGTAAGCAGAACGTAGTTAAACACAACACAATCAAAATATAATCTAATATTTAAAACATATCATGAAAGTCTTCGAGATTGGCACATATTGGGTTTAAATTACAGAATCATTTACCATTCATTTTTCCTTAAGTTTGGCCAAACATTTTCATTATCGTCATTGGGATCCCAAATGTTGGTATCAGTCATGTCCCTTTCGGGACCCATCCGTGGGTATCAGTCAGTCCCAATGACACTATTGTAGTGGGGTTACCACATTTCGTAGATATTCCCATTTCATAGGCCACATCTAAAATTTTTAAATCTTTAAAACATTATAAACATGTCATAAAACCCTTCAATAAACCATACATGCAAATCATACACTTTCCAATAAGGGGAAACATTATATCCATAGTCTCATTTAAAATGTTAAACATTTGTCAAAAACATTAAAACGCTATATCATATACTTTTTAAGTTTCTATGATACAGTAAGTAGAATTCCTACTTACCTCTTTAAAATTGAACTTCCGCAGAGAAATTGACTCCACCGTATCGAGGAAAGTTGATCGGGCTTGTCCTAAGATCCATGATCAAGTCATTTTGCATTTTAAAAAAAATATCTTCAATCCATTACCAGTCATATAAAATAGAAAAATATGCATTATAGTATCACTTTTCAACATTTTAAACCATATAAGGTCCTTTAAGACAAATTCTAAGCACAAATAAAACTTTTACCTAGTGGTTGTCTACCAGTTTCCAGCTACAGAACCCAACATTCAAAAATTCACCAAAAATCCGCTTTACAATATTTTCATGTGAAATTTTGCGGGGAGCAAGATTCATAGGTCTACTTTAACTCCACAAAATTTCATCTTCAAATACAGGGTTTAAATAGAGAAACAAAATTTGAAATCCTAGTGCCTTGTTTTAGAAATCTCAGTCAAACATTTTCACAAACACCTTCTATGCCACTTCATAAAATACGTTAAAAACAATCAAATCTCTTTTCCAATCAGACCTCACAAAGCTTTACATCTCAAACAACATAGAACCATCAAGCATTTTGAATAAAATCAGTAATTACACATTTGGATTAAAATCCAAGCATATATTTAACATATGGCATCTCAACTTAAAACCTCACATTTCTAGCTTTGAATAGCTTCAAAATCCACCAAAAACCCTACTTTAAACTGACCTTAGGTAGCTTGTAAGATTCGGACTCCAAAAATGATGCCAAACTTCACTTTGAGCTCAACTAGGTAAAAAAATGAGTATTGGCTGGAATCCAAGAATTGGTTTTTGAAGGAAGCTTAGCCTTGATTTGTTTTGTGGTTTAGGAGGGGAAAGAAGGTCTTATGATGGAGAGATCAGTTATTGGAGTTTTGTATTTTGTTTTGTTGTTTTGGTGTTTGTGTTTTTTTTTTTTTTTTTTTTCTTCTTTGCACTGAGAACAGGCTGGGAATGGGAGGAAAAAGAAAAAGTGTGGTTATATCAGCCTAATACCACATAAGGCATCTGTAAAGCACTTAAAACACAACAGCAAACAAATTTTAAAAATTACATAAAGTGTCCAAAAGAATCTAAAATTATGCTATATCCTTAAAAATATATTTTCTTTGCAAATAAGTCCATTAAATTTTGATAAACTTCACTTAAAGTATATTCTATAACTTTAGATTACCATTCTTATACAAACAATCTTATGGACAAAGCAGATTGATCAACTTCACTTCCAGCAGTTGTCAACTCTCCCCTGCACAGTTACTTAAAAAAAATGTTATTAAATAATTTCAGTAGCATATAAATACTAAAAAAAATATTTTATATAAAATGATTAATATTACTACTAATAAACACTTAATAATAATACTAATAAGATACTAAACATATTTGTTAAACTAAGTTATTTTAAATTAATTAAACTCAGCATTACAACTTATTGCCCGGTATGTTGAATTTTAATGGGTTGTTTAGTTTTAGGATATTGAATCAATATTTTATGGACTAAAAAGTATTACTGTCCGTTTGGTTTGCGAGTTCATCTCCATTTCAACTCAAACTTTTTTTTATCTTTTCCCAAAAAGTTTTTGTCTTTTTCCCAAAAAGTTTTTTGTCTTTTCTAAAAATTCAAAAAAATTTACTATTACAACTAAAATATTTCAACTCAAACTAGCGAACCAAACGGACCCTTAGAAGTTTGTAGCTATACGGTCGAATTTGTTATGTGTTTAATTTCAGTCATTTTGGACACTGACGTGGACATTATATGATTGTTATATATAGATATATACATATATATTGTGTGTTTTTTTTTTTTTTTTTTTCCTGTTTTATGCCTTGGAATATTTAGATTCTGGGTATTGAGTCAATATGGTATGGATTGAACCTGATGTTGAAAGGAATTGAGGTTGATTACTGTGAATTTGATTTTGGGTATTTAGTCAACATGGTAGGGATTGAAACCGTGGTTCTGTTTCTAATACTTTGCAATTGTGTGATTCTGTGATTCGATTATTAACAGTCAAGACTCACTGTTTGGTTAGCAAGAAAATAGAAAAGAAAGCTGCAGAGAAAGTTTTGAGAGAGAATTTTCTTGAAGCTCTCAGGTAATGAATCTGAGAGAGAGATTTCATATATATACATATATATGTATGTATGTATGTGCTCTAATAATTACAGAAGTTGCTGCAACAAATTATCCACAATTTGATCAAACCGTTAGTCAAGACATCTACAATTTAATCAAACGCAGGCACATATCTCACTTCTAGTTCCTTTCTCAGCACCTTATCTCTAACAAAGTGTATGTCAATCTCAATGTGTTTAGTTCTAGCAGCTGCCCCAATGTTGTCACACCAGACAGTTGGCTTGGATTCTGAACTAACACCAAGCTCCTTTAACAGAGATTGAATCCAGGGGATTTCTGCTGCCGTACGAGGGAGAACCCCGTATTCTGCTTGTGTACTTGACCTGGCTACAACATGTTGCTTCTTAGAACTCCAAGACACCAAGCAACCTCCAAGAAAAATACAGTAAGCACCGGTTGATCTTCTATCGTCTGGATAACTAGCCCTATCAGCATCAGCAAAGCTTGTCAACACCAAATTCTTCCCTGGTTTGAAACAAACACCATCGGGAAATAGTGCCCTTCAAGTATCTCAACACCCTCTTACAAGCTTGCCAATGTTCATCAGTAGGAGCCTGTAAAAACTGACTCAACTTGCTCACTATATATGAAATGGCTGGCCTCGTGATGGTCAAATACTCTAAAGCACCAATGGTACTTCGATGCACAAAATGATCTTTCATTGGTTCCCCTTCTGCTTTGGACACGGTACGACCCGGAGCTGCTGGAGAAGTCCAAGGCTTAGCTTCCAGCATTTTAGACTTGCATAACAGGTCTGAAATATACTTAGATTGGGACAAATATAAACCAGAACCGTCTCTGACAGCTTCAATTCCCATGAAGCAATGTAAAGAACCCAATTCCTTAGGGGCAAATTGACTGTTCAAATCACCAGTCAAT
This sequence comes from Ficus microcarpa, assembly GCA_025413485.1. Lineage (NCBI taxonomy): Eukaryota > Viridiplantae > Streptophyta > Magnoliopsida > Rosales > Moraceae > Ficus > Ficus microcarpa. The sequence continues at coordinate 8,301 of JAINRI010000704.1, forward strand.
TTTTGCAATAAACTGAGAAAATTTTCCAATAATCAGTATATCATCCATGTAGACCAGCAAAATCAGAATCACATTCTGCTTCTTGTACACAAACAAGGATATATCATACTTGGAATTAACAAAACCCCAAGTGAGTAATGTTGATCTGAGCCTATCAAACCATGCCCGAGTGCCTGTTTAAGCCCATAAAGAGCTTTCTTCAATCTGCAAACATGTTGAGACTTGGCAGGATCTATAAACTTCAGGTTGCTTCATATAAATAGTCTCTGGGAGGACACCATTCAAAAAAGCATTGTTTAGATCAAGCTGTTGCCAAAGTTGACATAATTCTAAATGTTACAGCTTTCACAACAGGGCTGCAAGTCTCTAAAAAATCAATCTCTGGTGCCCGTGAAAAAATCATTCACAACAAGACGAGCCTTATTTCTCTGCATGGTACCATCTGGCTGGAACATAAGCTTGAATACCCACTTATTATCCACTATGTTCAGCTTAAGGGAGTACAGTACTAATTCCCACGTTTCATTTCTCATCAGGGCACTATATTCTTCCTCCATAGCTTTCTTCCAGTTAGGATCTGATAAAACCTGAAATAAACTTACAAGTTCTACAGGACCTGGGTGGTTTATGCTAAGAGGATGTTTAGAAGTGATGTAAGTTTTAGTCTTAAAGATACCATTTTTTGACCTAGTGACTGGGTTCAGATCTAGAGTTTTGTTTAGGTTTAGGCTTTCTATTAGAATCATCAGGAAAAGACTCATGAGATGGGTTTTACTCAATGACAGAAGAAGTTCTTTCTAACTGACTAGATTCAGCGCCTAAATGACTCATCCGATTATTAACAACAATAGTAGTACTAGTATCAGGTATTTTAGAAGTATGATTAGAAGGACTTACATTGGGAGCAGTACCAGCATCAACAGGTATACTCAAAGACAAAGATGTACCAGCAGAAACTGAAGTTGCCCGAGCTGAAGCACTAGGAATAAATGCAAATTGAGACAAGACAGTGGGATCTTTGTGAACTTGAGGATTGTATCTAGTACCAAAAAGCTCAGAATAAGGAAACTCAATTTCACAAGAGAACATTTCTAGAGATATAGACTCTTCCTTAATGATGTAAACATTTACATCCCTTGTGTTTTGTGCTATACCCGAGAAACAGACACTTAGATGACCTGAACTGGAGTTTTTGTTGATTATAAGGACGCAGATGAGGATAGGCTGAACAACCAAACACTCTAAAGAACCTATAATCTGGATTTCGACTAAACAACTTTTTAAGAGGACAAGAGTATAGTAAAACAGGTGTTGGAAGTCTACTAATAAGAAAAGTTGCTATTGAGAATGCTTCCTACCAAAGAGCAAGAGGCATGGAAGCTTGAGCCAACAAGGTCAACCCAAGCCAACTACGTGTCTATGCTTTCTCTCAGCCGTAACATTTTGTTTGTGAATATGTGGACAAGGGTTTCTAATACCACATTGAGTTAAGCAAGGAACAAAAGACCTAAACTTTCCTCCCCAGTCACTCTGAGCAGATTTAAGTGTGAGATCAAATTGATTTTCAACAAAAAGTTTGAGTTATTAAACACTGCTAGAGCTTCATTTTCCACCCTTAGAGGATAAATCCATGTGTACCTAGAAAAATCATCTATGAAGTGTATATAATATCTATATCAAGACATGATTGGAGCAGGACTCCAAAGATCAGTATGTATCAACTCTAGAGGCTTAGTAGTTTTTGTATCAGATAAAGAAAAAGGTAAAGAATGACTTTTGCCAAGCTGACACGCAGAACCGAAATGATCAATTTCCATAAAATATCCAAAAACATAGGGAAATTTTTTTTTTTTAATTCAATTTTGACGTACTCTTCATTTTTTTTTAAAATGTCAATAAAGTGTGACAATATTCTTCAATGGTTGAAGATCATGGTTGTAGGGCAGTAGGTGAGGGTAATGGGACAATTAGAAAACAACATACAAGAAAACGTGGTATGGCTTAAATGAGTCAAACAGATGAGGATCCTATTTCCTTGAGTTTAGATTCCATGAGCTTGGGAACTGAGCAAAATTCATACGGTTATAATCCTCCTAATGATCTTAAATGTGGTCTAGTTCAACAGTATCTAGGTCGTTTCTTCGATATATGAACATATCTTTTACCGTAAATTAATATCAAGATGTCATTGCATATTCATCTAAATTACTCATTATGTTAGATAAATAAACATTATCCAAATTTATGAGTTAATAGTTGGAGAGATCAAGAAACATATAGTATATTAACATTACCTTCAGAAACATTTAGGAGTAAATCTTAGACAGATATATTGTTTAGATCCAGATCAGCACCTATCTAATATTTTCCAACCTGCTGGAAGCTCTTTTTTTTTTTTTTTATTAAAGACATTCGAAACTTGTGTGTACTCTCTTATGTTTGATATTAACTTTCTATATTATATATTAAATTATTGTATTTTGTTATAATGCCTAACGAGTATGTAATATCATATCAAAGTTACAATTAATGCATAATTATTGTGATTTCCTATAACACTATGTGATAGAACTCTCATATTTAATAAAAAAATTCTATTGTTTTTGTTATGAAATTATTTCATAGAAAGTAAACTTGATTGTTTTTACATTTTGTAAAGTTTTATCAACAAATTATAAGCTTTTTTTGAGTATCCATTTTTTTCTGGGATATCCATTGACATCGACATTTCCGTCGACATTATCTATAAATCAAAACCTTGGCAATCCCATCGACATCGACATTTTTATCATTAGTAATATCCCATGGACTGTATCAGTGGGAAGGCTCTCCATCCATGCCCTTCCAATCACAACAAGTAGCTATCCACAGTGAAGTTCATCCTTAATAAAAAGCTTACACTCTTGACTTTCAACCGGCATGGTTGGTAGATCAGACACTCTAGGTTGTTTATCATGGAGAGTGCAACTAGCCATAAACTATTGTGTTGGTCACCGATTGACATATTCTCTTGATCAACCGACGGCTCCACATCTTTCTTCGCTATTACCATTGAAAGCCTTTTTTTGTTTGCGGTATCGATGATTTTTTATAGGAATCTCCTATGACCAAGATAAACAGTTTTTCTTACTATTTTTCAACTAGATGGAAGATGTTTAATTTCTTTCATACAAACTAGACTACCATAGAACTCTTTACTAAATAACCATATATGTTTCTATAAGTATGAAAGTCATTAATTGTCTACATCAATATTGCACGAAAATGCGAATGTTTCTTAAGAGTAGGAATCTCCAACGTCGATCCCCTTATCCCACAAACTCTTTAGATCATCGATTAGTGGTGCCAAGTGTAAATCAATGTGACTCTCTAGTTGTTGAGGACCGGAGATCAATAAAGTCAATATTAAGAACTTCCACTTCATACTCAATTTCATATGAAGAATGTAGTTGACACGTATGACGGGTCAAGTACTATGCTTACTACTCATATTACCATATAGGTTCATTCCGTCCACTGATAAACCTAGACGTTGATTCCGTGGTTCTACACTAAATTCAGATGATCGTCATCAAAGGTCTTCCATTATGGTGCATCAGCTGGATGTCTAAGCATGTCATTTTCAATACATATATCATGGTACCAATTCAAATTCTTGGCGTAATTGTGATTACAAAAGAAATGCCGCAAACGTAGCGTCGAAAGAATGTACCATAACACCTTTGTTGGCACTTCTTTGCTACTTGGCTTCTTGTCCTTTTTCCATCTTGACTCTTCACAAACTGGGCATTCATTTAAATCCTCATACCCATTTCAATAAATGACACAATCATTTGGACATGCATGTATTTTTTTCATATTCCATTCTTAAAGTGCTCAATGTCTTCTTAGCTGGATACATAGTAGGCGGTATTTTATTATCAACCGGTAGAACCTCTCTTGGAAATTTTAAAATGGTCGTGAAACTAGAATTTGTCCAACCTCCCAATGACTTCATATTTCATAATTTGAGCAATGTGAACAATTTCATATATTTACTGCTTCCGTCATACAAGGACATCTCAACATCATTTATCATTGCTTCAAATAACTTTGAACGGCACAAAAAGTGTTCTTTCAAATCATAAACCATATCAAACAAATTATCTCCTATATTTTCCATAACAATACATTCATTTCCTTTGTTCTTCGATGTTGGATTCAAACAAATTTCATCATATAAAACCATGTTTAGTACGAACACATAATCCACGTGCAATCAAATGTCTTTTAACATCATCCACTGAATAAAACCGATGATTTCCACAATCCATATGAGGGCACCGAATCTTATCATTTTTTATGTGAGTTTTGCCAAATGACAAAAATTCTTCAACACCACCTTGATATTTTCTAGTCAATCTATTAGCCACATCCATTTTCGATCCATTTACAAGAACCGCTAAATCCAGAAGATCATAAAATATATTCAATAAACAAGTTTTTGCAATTAAAATAATACATATCAAGCTTTTGGCATAATTTAAAAAATCAAGCTCAAAAAATTTATAAAAAAAATGAAAATCTAAAGATATATATATATATATATATATCTACAATAAATACAAAATAACTCAAAAGAATAAGTAATCACTTACAAATAATGACTAGAAGAGAGTATTGGTACGGTGGACAGTGGCAATGACATTGAACGACAGCAAAGGATCTGTTTTCGCACGTCTTTGTATATTTTTTCGCAGTCGCGAAACTATTCTGCGAAAATGAAATCAGGGCTAGTAAGGTATTTTTAATTAGAGATTATACGACAATGTTTCAAACTATTGTCATATTTGAATATTTTACGATGGCTTTTGGATAACTTGCTCCGTTCAATGTTTTTGACCCATTTTAGACAATGTTTTTTGTAAAACCGTTGTGTAATCTCTGTCATCTATTCCAACTTTTATAATAATGTTGTGATATGGAAGAAATAATTTGAATGAGATTCTCTGAGATCATATCCAAAAATTCAAGCCTTCTAAAATGTTTTGAATAGTGTTTTATAAGCATCATAAAAGTGTCGTCTCTTCTTCTCGGTGTCATCATGAAATATGTTGCCTCCTCGCATCAGACTTGTTATAGATTAAGTCGAGTTCGCCCATTGTAGTTCACATGTGCCTCCTTTAACATGGAGGCTTCCTAACTTGTCTCAGAGCCAAGTTCGTGAGGCAGAGATGACTCAGCGAGATGGAGATGACTTAATAACAAGGTGTGGATAGCACCAAGAGGTGCAGATAACTCTACAACATAGAGATGGCTTCGCGATGTCTCCGCGAGGTGGAGATGGCTCAACGAGTTGTAGATGGCTCGGAGAGATGGAGATGACTTAGCAAGGTGTGGATGGTTCTGATGGTAGAGGCGGCTATGCGGGGTGGAGATGACTCCATGACGTGGAGATGGCTCTGAGAGAGATGGTGACGAGATTTGACTCCAACAATTTACATGCTTATAAAAACTTCAACAACAACGTCAAATTTAAAATACATTAAAGAATTAGTGTAAAGGCAAAGGGGATAGACAAAGAGCAAGCTGGTTTCTTAATTTGGGTTTTGCTTGTGTCTATATGCCATAATTGGATCTTTGAGAGTTCGATTTCTTGATTGACTGTTGGATGCAATTGATTTTAACCCCCCCCCCCCCTTTTTTTTTTTTTTTGAAAGATCAATGAAACTTTACTTTTGTTCACGAACGGTGGACGATAATTACAATTTCTATATTGATCAAAGTCCTTGTGAGCATAATTTTTGAACTCCAAGAAATAGCAAATTTATTTTTTATATAAATGGAGAGGAGGAACTAAAGTCTTCACTCAAATTTATGAAAAGAGAGGAAAAAAAATATAGAAACAAAAATATGGAAAATCAGATCCAAACCTAATGTCAAACAAAACAGAAATAAAAACAAAAGAAAAAACCTTCCATAGAACGTAAATAAATTTAAACTAAACTTGAATTCAACTACACTTTGAGTTTTGCTAATAAATATCCTTTGATTTTTCTAAAAGCGCGTGGAAAAGCTTGTATGTTCTTTGTTCTTCTTGATTCAGTCAAGCTTGTAGATAATACAGACACCTTAAGGGCCCCAAAGTTCCTATATATGTATGACTGTAGCCCAAAACATGGCAAACCGCTATGGACTCTTTCAACGGAACTAATTTTTTTACATTCAAGTTTTATTTTTATTATGCTCTTCATTTCATTTTCTCGGCGTCAAAATTCCAAGATTCCTAAAGAAAATAGGGATAGAATAATAAAAAAGAAAAGAAAATGGTATATTTTTGTAAATGGTGTTTTTTTTAAAACAATTTGTTAGTAAATACCTGAGTTTTGTTAAATTAAGTGGAACAAAAAAAAATTGAAAATTTTAGGTTTTCTAAATAATATGAACCAATGATCTACCGATATCAATATGTATTTTTACCCATCAATCATTAAATGATTATGGTCAATCATTGATTGATCACCGGAGAGGTTAATCAATATTTTAATGATTGCCAATCATTTTTTTGGATTAAAAATTCCTTAAGTGTTCAATAATGCCTATATCTACCTAATAATTGAGACAAAAAAAATGTTTCTTTGTACATAACATAAATGACCCCTTTTGTTTTTTTTAACCCCAAACAAAAACAATTTTTTCAGTATAAATGTGTACACTTTCATTTGTGTTTCGTATTTCCTTGGAGAAACAAAAGAGCCAAAATGATAAATTTTATAAGTGTTAAATAAACCAATATGAAACAACATTTAGTTAAAGAAGTATAATTAAACATGTCCGAGTGTTTATTTTATTTTATTTTATTTTTTTGATAAAAGAATATGTCTGAGAGTTTTATTTACTACAAAATATAAGCGTTGGCTACGCGCTTGCATTAAATTCTTCCTACATCAGGACTTAGTCTATCGTGTCAAACAAGGCCAATTTAAACGTAGATAACCCTTCCGAAATTAGTGGAAGTCCTATGAATAACTCTCTAAAAGATCAAACACAATTACAACAGTATAAAAGTTCTCTTGTCTCTCTTGAGTGTTTCACTTGCAAATTGCAATGGCCTCAAGAATTTCCTGGCTTCTTATGGTGATCTTCTTTCTCTTCTTTTTCATGACCCTGCGCGTGACTAAATCACAGCCAAACGAACAACACAAATATTCGTCGAATCAACGGTTGGAGGATCTTTACAAGGATCAAAGTGGCGATGGGTTGAAGCGCGTCAAGCATAATGAGCTAATCATTGGTCTTGATGATGATGATGATGATCTTTACATGTTTAGTTGTCCTTTGAAAGGCCTTGGGAGATTTAGGTGGTTGATTTTTAATTTGATTTTCATATTGTAACAGTTAATTTTAGGGAAAATTCGGCTAAATAATATCTTCATATTTCACGACGCTATAGTATTTTCTTTTCCTTTCTTGTGCATTTGGTGATAGTTGTGTTTGCAAAATTGATAGCTTGTAAAGTAGACATTTTTGGATTTTTTTTTTGTTTGTTAATATTATAATTCAAAATGGATTTTGACTGTTTATAATTTTTTATTCAACATAAAAATAAAAAAGAATAAAACTGTTGTATGCAATCTCGCAAGTGTACGAGTCGCACAAATAATAAAGTGATAAGTATGGTTGTCGATTCCCTGATGATGGTGTTTAATTTTAAGTGAATTACCAAAATTCATTAACGTTAAGATTAATTGAACGATTGATTTAAAAACAACAAAAATGCAAATTAAAATAAATAAAGTAAACTAAAATGATCAAACAAAACCGAAGGAATAGAAAGATACAAGCAAGATTCTTGGGAATTGATTTCACTCTATTATTCCTATGCTTATTCGATTTAACAATTGTTAATAAACTCCATCCAATTCATTAGTCAATGGCTTTAATCTAAACTTATTAGCTCTCGCGAGTATCAAATAAGATAATATGCATGAACATCTAAAATTGATATTCCTATCAACTAAAATGCACAAACATTCATTAAGATCAAGCCATAAATGCAATTACCCAAGTAATACTAGCCTCCTGAACTAAATACTACTTAGGTTGTGTATCTCAAATCTGACATATGAAATTCCCTTTCCTAAGTGTCAAATTCCACATATCAAAATCAACTAATTTATTTGGAAAAATAAACTAGAGACATTAAGTACAGTGAACACAAATGAATTGAAATGAAATTGGATTCACAATTAATTAAATCATCAAAACATAATTCAAGTATAACTATATCAATCCCTAGAACAAACAAACTACACAATACCCATAAATGAAAATAAACACAAAATCAAGCAAATCAGGGGTTCAAGTATCACTCAAAAATAAAAAATAAAAAGATAGAATACAAGAAGGAAAAACCCCATAAATATTCCCACAATCCTTCATTTCTAAAACTAAGAGTGTGTTTGGTGGAGTAGTTTGAGTTGAGATTTTTTAGTTTCAATAGTAAATTTTTTTGAATTTTCAGAAAAGACAAAAAACTTTTTGGGAAAAAAACAAAAACTTTTGGGGAAAAAGACAAAAAATATTTTGAAATGAGCATTTTGAAATGCTCCACCAAACATAGCATAAAAATAAAAACTAAATCCTAAAGCTAAAAATCCCACACTACTATATATATATATATATTTTTTTTTTTTTGCTTTTCTATTTTTCTATTTTTTTTTCCTTCTTCATTTGCTCTCTTCTTCTCTCGTTTTTGGGCCCCGGTTCCACGGCCTCACCAGACTCTTCCTCCTACTGTCCTCCTTGAACAAACGTCTCCTTTTTCTTTTCTTTTTCTTTTTTTTTTTTTTTTTTTTCGCTGGTTCCAGCTGTAGTCCGTATAACTTCTTTTCTTCTTCTTCTTCTTGTTTTTTTTTTTTTAAACAACACGTGGCGGCTCACTGTTGGGTGAAGCTGGCAGGTGCCCGCTAGCTTGGCAGGAGATCCGGCTCGCTTCAGCAATGGAAAACGTGGCAGGTGCAAGTTAAATTCAAATTTTTTTACATTCTTTTAAGTTTTTTGTATGACCGTTTGAGCCCAAATTCCCATTTTACCAATTTTCACCTAATTACTTACACAAATGAGAAAATTAATTGTTTAGTAGGATAAATTAGTAACAACATATTAAAATCAATATTAAACTAATTATATATTTAAATTTAATGAAATTACACGAAATTGAAATAAATTAATATAAATCAAAATTATGCAAAATCAAACTAAATAAGATTGGTGGCCCGTGTTCATTTTTACGAAATCTGGTAGGATACCATCAGTAATCTATCTCTTTTTTTTTTGGCGGACATGGGAAATTTTGAAAAGATATATTTTTCTTGACTTTGCACTTATTTTATAGGAAGTCAAAAATCATGAAACCACTGTAAAGTGGGCAATTAATTCTTAAATGTGCTCTTTGAGGGGAGATCCTCTAAATCACCCTACATTTTTTATGCTCTTTTTTTGCTTTCTTAATATTTTAGTATTTATGTTTGACTAACCTCATTATTTGCAAACAAGGAGAGAAAATTGATAATTATTTATGTATTTGCTCGAAAAGAAATGAAGATTGTGGTTATTGTGTTTTTCAAGTTCTTGAGATAGACGGTTGTAACCCAATAATCTGTGAAGAGATATAAGAGTTATTTCAAAAATTCATCTTCAGTAGGTAAAGAGTTTCAAAACGTAGAAATGAAGCCAATTTTAAGTTGAGTACATTTCCCTTTTTCGAATGCCTATTTATTTTATTTGTTTAGTTATTGGGGCTAGATTCTAAATCTCTTTATCATCGTTTTTCTATTTTATCTTTTGAATAAATTTGAGTGGGGAGTTTTCCTCCACTCCATTTACTTTAAATAAAATAAAATAAGATAAGAAAGAAAAACCGTTCATCATTCTTAATCTTGTCATAATTTTCATAAAATAGTGATGGTATTCGATTTTATCCACCGGTACAGAAACAGAAACCTATAAAGGTTTCGGTGGATTCGTATGTAACTAAATCCTATTACATCGCAACATAATCACTTCTATAAACCATATTTTATTTTCTGTTATATTTTTCATATATATATGTATATATATATGGTAACTTCAACCGTGGTACGTCACTCTTGCTCATCTCTAGTTGTCATACGTACTAACGTACGTACGTACCCTAACATCAAAACTCCAATCAATTCAAACCATACAAAGCACGTATTCCTCGAACATCATCCTCATGCAAATCCCTTTTGGTCGCTCCATAGCTAAAGCTCGGATACATGATCGCATTCGGAACGTTGGGCTCGTGACCAAGACCGAGAACGTGCCCTATCTCATGCACCGCAACGGACTCTATGTCCACCTGGTTCTGTCCGGCCGGGTTGGCGCTCCAAGTTTCGTCGGCATCGAAATGGAGCCACCCGCGGCTCGGTGCGAAGGCGTGCGCTAGAGTCCCCAGAAACCCGTCGAACGGAGCGTTGTCCCCGTGGCTGCGGCGGTGGAATCCGATCTCAATATCGGCCTGAGAGTTAGACGAAACTTCTTCGAATGTGAAGTGGCTCACACGCGCCCACCTCTGGAACGCACTTGCGCAGATGGACCGTATGTTATCCGTCCCCGGCACCGCCACGCTCGAGCGGAAGCGGTAGGTCAAGTGGATTTCTGCCACCGCGGGCTTCCTGGGAAGAAAGAGTAGCGAGAAACTAAGTGGATCAGCTTGCGATTTTTGTGGACTTTTTCATGGGAAGTTGTTGACTTGTTACTGTTGTTTATGATATCCGGGACTCCACACCTAGGCATGGTCATTTGCTTCACCGTGGCGGGGTCTAGGGTTCCGGTGACCTCGAGGTGGAAGTACCTTTGGTACGATTTGACGGCGGACTCTAAGACGTCGTCGAACACGTCGTCAGTGGCGTGGTTCTCGATGTCGCCGTCATTGCGGTGCTCGAGGTTTTGAACGACGTCGCTGTAGTTCAAGTACCCGAAATTCTCGAGGTAGTGCTTGAGGTGGTGGAGGCCAGAGACATTTTGGCCCTTGTGACATCCCTTCAAGTGGTTGATGTACTCAAAGGCGTCATGTTTGTGTGTTTTGGATTGGATTTTGGCCAGAGAAAGCATTGCTAAAAGAAGTAAAATTGATCTCGAGAAAAAGATTTTTGGGGCCATTTTTTTTATGGAGGTTATTTTGAGTTTTGGTTGTGTTTTAGGCTTCGGTTTTTGTAAAACACTTTGCAATATGCAAATATATATATATACACAAATTATTGTAGTGGGAACATAAATTACAAAATTTCCCGGTTCAAACTTGCAGTTTGGGTCTCGTTTTCTAATATTTGCGTATAACGTGAAGGGAACGTTAAAATATAATAGTTTTCCCCATAAGAGACGCATATTTGATCTCCTCATCTGACCGGATACGAAAAAAAATTTTTTTTTTTTTTTTTGGCTGTCTATGAAAACCTTCGGTGATGTTTTGTTTTCTATATTCGTTTTAATTTGATTTGGGTATATTTTTTATTGTTATTATTATTATTATATGAATTGAAGTGGTAGGTAAATTTGAATTCTGCATCTTATAACAGAAGGTTAGTATGAAATTATCATTAGACTATATCTGTAATTATGTTATTAGTTTGGATAAATTTAAAATAACAACAACAAAGAAGAAAACCGATTATACTTTAGATGGGTAAATTTTACTCATGTTAGTAAGTTATACATGACATTGCTAAAAGAATTATGGATATACATGGAAAAATGGCCCTTTTTTAAGCATTATAATTTAATACAAGCATTATTACATGAGTTATATGTTCTAGCTAGCTAACTACTAATAAAAAATAATATGTTCTAATTATTACAAAGAAAATTTACAATCGAGTGGAATAGCTCATGACTTCCATTTCTGGTCTATAATCGGCGGCCATATAAGATCAAAGAATACTTTCATCAATTCTTATATGCCAATGAAAAATCTTTGTATGTAGAGAGCTAGAGACCAATATTATTAGAGAATTATGTTTTCCATCTTAATGATATGGTTATACAAAAACACTTTCAAGTTTCTAACTTGAAAGTTCCAATAATCGAAACCACTCTCCCATTCATCCGTTGAGCTAGCTCTAATGGGACAATTGTATTTCGTTTATGATAAATAGTTGTAGTGCTTTTTATTTTTGACTCAGTAATTACTGTCATTATTTTTGTTGAAGCTCTTTCCTTACGCGGTGGTAACTATGCAAAGCAGTCATTTAACATGTTCCTGATAAATAACATTGATTTTCTCCGAAAATTAAAAAAAATTGTTTTTCGTGACATTGGGCGCTTTTCGCAATTAGATAAAAGAAAGAAAATGCAGAAATAAATAAATAAATAGTCGTAATGCCCATCACAGACGTCTAAAATTCCAAATCAAGGAGAGAGTAATTTCCTGGCAAAAGTGGGAGACAAAAGTCATGCACTGAGTTGTAGGCGAAAGAGAAGTCCAAGGACGACTTGTCAAATCAAATTGTCAAATAAATATGCAAAACTTGTTCATTAGGCAAGAATATTAGTGAATTAACACCCATGGATAGGTTGGGCTTCTTACTTTCGTTTGTTCAAGTGTAATTTTAGTCGTTTCTTTTTAAGCCTTATTCTAGTTTTAACTATTAAAGAATTGTTTAGCGAATGACACGATAGATTTCGTATCGTTAATTAAGAAAAATTAGTATAAAGAGTTTATCTCTTTATAATATTTAAGAAAAAAGAGTTTTTACCTGTGGGATTGAAAATCTGAAAATGATAAAACCACCCCCACGTCCTTCTCTATTTACCAAAAAAGAATATTAGTGAACTAGCATATGAAAATCAAATGAACCTGACCATCTAGAATCTCTAGAATTACTTTGTACTGTTGTTTATTGATCTTATTTGGATATTGGCCTAACACTTCGAAATTTTTGGATTCCAGTTCATATTTGCTATGTACAGGAATTTTACTCCTTAATTTTAATAGCATTTTATTATGAAAGACAAAGTGAAATTTCTGGATTCATTTTTATAATTTTGCTCAGTATTTTTGCATGTTAATTTAAATTCGAACCTATCTGTACTTAATTTGGTAATTGAATATTCGTTTTGACAAGCTGATACATTTATATTGATCGTTTGACCTTTTAATAATACTAGTTGAATGAGTTAAATGCATAATTATGATATAATACTTTTGCTCCACTTTGAAAAGTGTTTCACGTTTTGTTATTGATTTATGAAGAGTATTTCACGTTTTATTGTTGATTTATGCTCCATTTTTTAAGTTTGATGCCTCGAAAAATGGAGTTTAACTGCGTAAGTACAGATATTTTCTTAAATATTTGGTAATCACCAGATTTATTAGTTGTCATGAAAACTGATTTTTTTTTTCCTTCAATTTTGAACCTAATAATACCTAAAAAATAAAGCTAATCTTGTTCCAATTTCCAAAAGTACTTCTACCATTTTTTTCCCCAGAAACTATGATTGCCTATTTCCGTGTCTAAATTGAGGGTATTTTGCATTATTATCCCTACAAATTTGTTGCCCTCTTGCAACTTGCCCCCAAAACTTTCTAATTTTTATAAGTTACCACTAAAGTTTCTAAATGTTATAATGTGTCCCTTCTGCCTTAACTTCCCCTTAAATTGTTAACGGAAAGCCCATATTATACTTGAAGATGTAAAACACTATTTTTTACCAAAAATTCTACAAACATTAATACAAATCTTCCTAATTTAAATCTTTAATTTAATGGAAAGTTAACAAAATAGAATATATTATAACAATTTAAAAATTTCAAAAGGTAAATTAACAAAATTAGAAATTTATAGAACAAGTTATCAACGTGACAAGATTGGAGGATAGCAATAGTAAATACCCTTTAAATTGGCCACTCTTTGCTTCACTTTAAATTGCTTCACTCATTGCCAACCCATATACGTGTCAAAGTCATGCACTGAGTTCTGGGCAAAAGAGAAAGTAGAAGACGACTTATCAAATCAAAGTGTCAAATAAATATGGAAAACTTGTTTATTGGGCAAGAATATTAGTGAATTAACACTCATGTATAGGTTGACAAAAAGGGGTACTTTTACTAGCTTTTTTCTTTCTTTTATTCCAGTGCAATTTTAGTTGTTTTTTTCGTAAGTCTCACTCCAGTTTTAGCTATTGAAATATGATTTCATGAATGACATGGATAGACTTTAGATGGTCAATTAAAAGAAACTAATTTAAAAAACTTGTCTGTCTACTATACTCAGAGAAAAGGAGTTTCTACTTATGAAACTTGAAAATCAGAAAAGGATGGGATTACCATAGATCCTTATATAATTTATTCACCAAAAAAGAATATTAGTGAATTAGCATATGAAAATCATATGAACCTGACCATCTACAATTATTTTGCACTGGTGCTTATTGGTCTTATTTGGCTATTGGCCTAACTCTTCGAAATTTTTGGATTTCAGTTCATATTTGCTATATATAGGAATTTTATTCCTTAATTTTATTAGCATTTTATTATAAAATACAGCGAAATTTCTGGAATCATTGTTATAATTTTGCTCAATATTTTCGCATGTTAATTTAGATTCGAACCTGTCTGCACTTAATTTGGTAATTGAATATTCGTCTTGACAAGCTAATACATTTATATTGATCGTTTGACCTTTTAATAATACTAGTTGAATGAGTGAAATGCATAATTATGATATAATACTTCTGCTCCACTTTGAAGAGTATTTCACGTTTTATTGTTGATTTATGCTCCACTTTTGAAGTTTGATGCCTCGAAAAATGGAGTTTAAATGCACAAGTACAGATATTTTCTTAATTTGGTAATTACAATATTAATTGGTTCTCATGAAAATTGATTTTTTCTTCAATTTTTAACCTAATAATACCTAAAAATAAAGCTATTCTTATTCCATTTTCCAAAAGTACTTCTAATTTTTTCTTCCCCAGAAACTATGATTGGCTATTTCAATGTCTAAATTGAGGGTATTTAGCATTATTATCCCTGCAAGTTTGTTGCCCTCTTGCAGCTTGCCCTAAAACTTTTTAATTTTTAAAAGTTACTCTCTAAACTTTCTAAATTGTTATAATGTGTCCCTTTTGTCTTAACCTCCCACTAAATTGGTAATGGAAATCCCACATTATACTTGAAGATGTAAAACACCATTTTTGACCAAAAATTCTACAAACCTTCATACGAATCTTTCAAGTTTAAATCTTCAATTTAACGGAAAGTTAACAAAATAGAGCATACATATTACAACAATTTAGAAATTTTAAAAGGTAAATTGACAAAATTAAAATTTATAAGGCGTGCTGTTAAAAATTGACAAGTTTGGAGGATAGCAATATTAAATACCCTTTAAATTGGCCACTCATTGCTTCACTTGGGAAGCTGTAGTAAATAACGTTATCACGAAATTAACGAAACTAAACAGCTTGATTTTAAAATTTATTTTCAACAAAAAAGCAATTATCATGCAAATAATCTATTGTTAATTAAATTAAATAAATCAATTTCATAATAAATTTATTATTTTTTATTATTATTTACTTAAATGTTTTAAAAACATGTTATTTCTTCAAATATATATCATAAATATTTCAAAAAATGTATATGTATATTATAAAAATACTATTTACATCTTTCTTCATTCTTTTCAATAAACTGTGATGACAAAAATCAGCATATACATCAAGACTTCCATACTAGACTGGGATCGCTGTTGCACCCTCTTTACTTTTCCATCCCATAAAATATCACAAAAAATAAAAAGAAAATTACAAAAGAGTATAATAAGAGAGAATAAGAAAAAGCCATGAAAAATGAATAAGAGAAAACGCCTAACCAAAGATAAAATTAATCATTTACTATGAAAAAACTATGCAATAGGGATACCATCTTTATGTTTTGTTTATTGTGCTATTATCACTCTTTCCACTCCTCAAAGTGTTGTTTTGTGTTTTGGTTTCCTGAAAGATGCCCCGTTGCTATTTGTTGTACAAATTTATATGACCATATATGTCATTAAAATATAAAGACTTCTACAAAAGCTAAATTCTTTATGATATTGTAGAATAAATTATAAACTTATTCTTGTTCTTTTCAATTCCATTTTAAACAGATTGGAAGCTTACTTATGGTTCACTAATCGACTAAAGTACACGCCTTGAGGAATTACTAAAGGGAAGATTATTATTTGCAACATTCGATTGTACTTTTATCCAAGTATTTTTATTTACTCATTAAATTAACTTTTTATCAATCAGATTTGTAAGTGTCTATTTTAAAAATTTACAATACGTGATTATAAAAAATCTAACTATTAACACAACAATACCTACTATTAGCATAAAATTATAGTTCCATTTTTCCTTGTTATTGCAATAATAATAATAATTATTATTATTATTATTATCTTTATTATTATTAGCAAAATTGTATGGTATGAACTTTAATTTTATCTCGTTAGTAGATATTATTATTTAACTATTAGATTAACTTTTCAATAATCTAATTGATTGCTAAAAGCAATTTCATACATGTAAAAAATTTGAACAAGAATATTCGTAAATTATACCGTTAATCCAAAGGTTAAAATAACAATATCAACTAGTAAAATAAAAGTAAGTTTCCATAAAAAATTTGCATGATTGTTATTGTTGTTTAGACTCTATTTAAACAATAGAAATTCTTCCAACCTCGTCTTCAAGTTTTCATTTGGCAGAAAACAGTGCAGCAGAAACATAGTGAAGTCCATGACCAATATGACAAGTTTTATAATAATGATGGTCTCTTCAGCATCACGTCTTAATTTCTAAACTGTTTAATTTTAGATGACGGTTTTGAACCGTCATGAACTGTTAAGTTTGTTGCAGTAGCACCCCTTTCCCTTTTCTATCCCATTAAATATCCCATTAAATATCATAAAAAAAAGTAAAAGAAAATTACACAAGAATTTAATAAGACGGAATAAGAAAAAGCCACGAAAAATGAACAAGAGCAAACGTCTAACGAAAGACTCTAATCAAAGCCTCTAATTTACATCGCTCTTCTAATTTAAAATTGAAAAGTTATTAAAAACAAATACGTGCTCCAGCTAATAAAACGTGCTACTTCGTCACTGGCCCAAAATATGGTCGAATGATATACTTTTAATAACAATTTGTTTTAGTACATTTTCTTCCTATATCCTTACATATAATATATATATATATATATATATATATGTCTCTGCCTAATAATATTTCGCTTCTGTATGCATATTTGTTCTACTTTAATAATTTCTCTAATAAAAATTTTACTATGAAAAACAATACAATAGCGCACTATCTTTATGTTTTATTTATTTTATTAGCTACTCTTTCCACTCCTTAAAGTGTTGTATCAAGTATTATTACTTTATTCATTGAATTAACTTTTTATCTATAAGAGTTATGAGTGTCTGTCTTAAAAATTTATAATACCCAATGCAGAACAGCTCTAAGTTGATCAGACTAAAATAACAATAACGGCTGATAGGAGAAAAATTATAGTTCCATTTTACCTTCTTGTTGCTGTTATAGTAACAATAATATAATGAATAATAATTATGATTATTGTTATTATTAGCAAAAATTTACCGTACGAATTGTACTTTTATCTTGCCAGTAAAAATTATTGTTTTAAATATTAGATCAACTTTTCAATAATTTGATCAATGACTAAAACCTATATACGTGTAAATTTTTAATAAGAATATTCATAGATCTCGTATCTTTAGTTCAACTTGTAAAATAAAGGTAGAGTTCCAACGAAAAATTTTGCCTTATTATTTGTTGTTGTTTTAGACTCTATTAAATAAACAACAGAAATTCTTCCAACCCCGTCCCCAAGTTTCAATTTGGCGGAAAATAGCGCAGCAGAAACATGGTGAAGTCCGTGATCAAAGTCAATGTTTTCTAATAATAATAGTGGTCAATTCAGCGGCGACGTCAACAATTTTGGAAGATTCAGTTTTTCTACATTGTAAGTCTAAAATCAACGTCGGTGGAGACAAGGGTTAGAATTGGGGAAGTACTGCTGCTTCTAATTCTTCTTTCTATGCCGCCTGGGCGTCCGTCCAAAAGTTTGAAGTTGGAGATTGTCTAGGTTCATTACCCTATTTACCTTTTCTTTTCTCACAATTTTTGTTAAATATATATATATAAGTCAAGGTTTTAATTATCAAGTCGAGAAACTTAGATTTTAATCTTCTTATTTGATTTTCGTTATCCCTTTTTTTTTTCTTTTTTCTTTCTTTTTTCTTTTTTGGATATAGATGTAGCTTTCAGAACAAGTATAAATACTCTTTTTCTCTTACTTGATAGGTTATATACAAGAATGCCATAAATTTGACACTTTTTTATAATTATACCCATCATAATATTAAAGTCAATAATTTTTTCATTTCATAATACTAAAATTATTAACTTTAATATTAGAATGGGTAAAATCAAAATGACATACTCAATATATGACTCTTCATCACCTAATTTTCTCTTTTCCCTATTGAGCTTTTTTGTAGTGTTTTTTAAATATTTGAGTTTTAAAGGTATGGTTTTGGCTATTCTCTTTTATCATTTGTTTCTTCTTATTTATATAACTCATTAGTTGATTGAAAATGTCTGAGGTTTTTTTTTTTTTTTTTCCTTCTTCTTTTTGGTTGTCATTTGTTATACTTTTGAAACATTAATTTCTGCATTCATTTTACTTTTTTCCTTTGATTAGCTACCAAAATATCTATTGTATTGGATCTACATACGAGTGGAAAGCTTAATGCGGGATGAGATTGTTAAAAATTTAATTGGAATGTACTAATTTCTCTATGTGCTACTTGTTTTCTTCCACTATGTATGAAATGCATATATATTATGTAAGATTTTTCTTACTAACCGAATGTTGCATCTTAGAAAATCAGGAACATTCTTCGATGTTGGCTTTTAAATGCTTCTAATCTATAAGATTTACTTGCAGTCCTTTATTAGCGACATAAATCTCTACTGTCATTTGGCCTGCCTTCAAAAGAATTCAAATTTTCTTCTACAGGAGATCCGTATTAGAACGAAAAAAGTTCGTTAAATTAAACTTAGGGGGTGTTTGATAAATAAGTTTAGTTTAAAATTGTTAAGTTTCAATAATAATTTTGTTAATTTTTCAGAAAAGACAAAAAAACTTTTTCAGAAAAAGACAAAAAAAAATCACTTCTACAAAATGTGGATTCCATGACGAAACTTCCACGACCGTTTTTGAAAAAACCGTCGTGGAAATGCGACAAAAACACGGAACGGAACAGAGTTTCCGAAAACCGTCGTGGAAGCCGAAGCTTCCACGACGGTTATTAAAAACTGTCGTGAAAGCGTCGTGGAAGCCCACGCTTTCACGACGGTTTTTAATAACCGTCGTGGAAGGAAGCTAAAAAAAAAAAAAAATTTTACCTTCCACGACGGTTTTTTGACCGTCGTGGAAGCTTCGGCTTCCACGATGGTCAAAAAACCGTCATGGAAGCTAAAAAAACAAAAAAAAAAAAAAAATTTTACCTTTCACGACGGTTTTTTGACCGTCGTGGAAGCTTCGGCTTCCACGACGGTCAAAAAACCGTCATGGAAGCTAAAAACAAAAAAAACAAAAAAAAAAATTTTTTTTTTAGCTTCCTTCCATAACTGTTTTCGGAAACTCTGTTCCGCTCCATGTTTTTGCCGCATTTTCCACGACGGTTTTTTAAAAAACGGTCGTGGAAAGAGTCTTTTTTCACAAAATTTTCTTTTTAAAATTTTTGGACTCTACCACGACGGTTTTCCCAAATAACTGTCGTGGTAGGTACTAAAGTGGGAATTTTGAAAATTTTTGAATTAAATTCAATTTTTTGGAGCGTGTATTAAAACCCAAAAAAATACACACTTTAACTCCATACCTAAAGCCGCCTAATTTCCTCCCTCTATTTCTCTCTCTCCACTCCCTCCCTACTTAAAATCTTCAAAAACTCTCTCTATCTCACCTCTCAAATTTTTCTCTTGGCTCCATTCTCCGACGGGCTCCATCACCACTCATGCGGCCTCCTCCATTCTCTGACAGGTCCACCAAGGAACTCACTCGGCTTTCCCTCTCTCTCTCGCCGCGCTCCGCCCGTACCCACGCTCGACAAGCCGGTAAGTTGTAATGTATATTGCTTGGGTAATGCACGGATTTAGGAATTTTTCATCCAAAATGTTAATTTTGTTGATTGTGATTGTTGATAAAATGTTCCGTCCAAAATGTTGATTTTGTAGGTTGTTGAGTTGGGAATATTCGGTCCGAAATGGTCAAAATCCGTCTCCTACATTTTCAGTGATTGTTCATTATGGTTGTGTTTTAGATTGAATTAAATTGGTTGGGTAAAGCACGGATTTGGGAATTTTTCAGAAAAAAAAGTGTTGATTTTATGATTTAAATGTTTTTGGGGAAATAAAACGAATTCGCAAATTTTTTTTTCTTTTTTTTTTTACCTACCACGACGGTTTTTTGACCGTCATGGTAGGACCCCCTACCACGACGGTCAAAAAACCGTCGTGGTAAGGGGTCCTACCACGACGGTTTCCTTGGGAAACCGTCGTGGAAGATTTCCTTACCACGACGGTTTTTTGAGTAGAACCGTCGTGGTATATTCTTAAATGTCCATATTTATGCCTTATTTTTGCCTATTCCACGACGGTTAAAAAACCGTCGTGGAATCTAAAAAGATTCAACGACTCTGGATTTCATGATGGTTAGAAAACCGTCGTGCAAATGTTATCACGACGGTTAAAAACCGTCGTGGTATCCACATTCTGTAGTAGTGAATACAGTTTAACTAAAGTTAAACTTGTATCCCAAACAAGCTATTAGAGTTTATACATTTCTGATCTACTAAATATTTTTTATTTTCAATATAAATGACTGGAAGCAAAAGCTTCTACGCCTTGTAGAAGCTTCGGACTTCGTTTGCCTAACAAGAAAGGACTGAGAAGAGTGCATTTATTATCCAATATTATGTTTTTGGTTATATATTCTGCCTTGTAGCAAGTATTTTCAAGTCTCGTTTATTTATATTAAAAGAGTAATGAGTTGTTGAAAAACGATTCGTTTTGATACTTTTTGCGTGACATTGATTCAGCAACATTGTAGAGCATTTATTGTACATAGGAGATTGCCAAAATTGACCCACCCATATTTTTTTCACAAAATATTTTTTTAATATCATCGTGATCTATATTTTTGTTTTTCCCATATAAAGTGATCTGGCATATCTCATTGTACCAATTCTTTTAGTAAATATTTTACTTCATTTTGAAGCTCACATACCATCATTTCCTCTCTTAAAGAATATCTCTTCATGATCCTTAATAGCTGTGGAGAATTGGAGGCATGAATTAAGATGTTTATGCTGTCAATTACAATAGATGATTTTTTAGGAGTAGAAAACATCTTACAAGTAAAAAACGGTACGTTTTTGTGCAAGTATGGGCTTAGTCAACCAGTATGATACTAGCGCATATATGGTTTTTTTTCTTTATTTCTTTATTTTTTTTATTTACCCTTGCATATAATTGTTAACTTTGTTTATTTATTTCATTTTTATTTAGTATCATTTTTAACATTGCCAGACATATTAAAGGTTAAAATATGATATAAAAATTGATTCCTTTTAAATATGTATCAACTTTTTTTTTTTTCAGATTATTTTAGTCGCATTTTAAAATCCTTATTTAATACATCTTATTTTCATAATCCTACATATATAAAAGAGTAAATAAAATTTCACTGTTCCTTTTTGGTATCAAAAACGTACTGCCGTTTGGTGCTTTTTTTTTTTTTTTCTTTTTCATGGAGAACGCTTTTTTTTTTTTTTTTTGCTTTTTATTGTGAAAGTTTTCTTTTTTTTTTTTCATTACATGCATGAGTTTTCACGATGGATTACTCAACTTTCTACTTTATTACTCTTTTTTTGGCATGAAAATTAATTTCAATTTGAGTTGTAAAATATGCACCTTATTAGTGCGTTAAAACTGTTTAAGTGATGAAACTATTTGGTTCTTCATGTCAGTTTTTCTGTTGTTAATTTTTTCTTATCCCCTTTCTACTTTGTTTTACTTAGAATTTTTTTTTATACTTCTTCCTGCAACTTTTCAATTAAACCTCAACGTGTCTGTATTATATCAGCTTTCTCATTGATAACTTTAATATCCTTAACAATCTTCAAAAACAAATTATCAATTACTGTTGTTTTAAATAATCATTTGCAAAGAAAGATATGATTTTAAATAACATAATATATACTGTAAATATTGTGAAAGAACAAAATAATCAATACTATCATCATGATTTTATGATGAAATGTAATTTTTGAATTTAGATAATTATTATTATATTTTATTTTTAAATTAATTAATTATTTATTTATTTTTTATAATATTGTTTATATTACACATTATAAAAACTACAATTATAGTTTTACACGTGCATTGCACGTATTTCATAACTAGTTATTAAAAAAAAATTGACTTTTTTGTATTCGTGCACCCTAAATTTATTATAGAGTTGCAAATTACACTCACAATGTGATCTGGCAGAATTTCTGTCCAATGTGAATAGGCCTCAATTACAAAACCTGCAAGATCAACCTATATCCGCTGGTCTCAATTTGTTTAAAGAGGGGCAAAAAATTTGCTATGTAAAGCATAATGCATGTTAGGGATACTAACTTTAATCTCATTTTGAGTACAACTTAAGATTAAGTTGGACAGATTAATCATAAAATTTTTAAAATAAAATAAAAAATAAAATAAATGAAGTTGCATTTATGTACTTGCTAGTGGAAAATAGATGCTGTGGACTTCATTGTACAACAAGAAAGGGCTCATAAAATAAAATAAAATAAAAAGTTGCATTTATGTTGGGGAAAATAAATGGAGCGGTTGATATATATATATATATACACACATTTTTTAGGAACGAAAAAAGTATTATCATTATTAAAGAGTTACAAACTGGACAATACAATGTAAAGATCCCGTAATTTTGCGGTCATAACTTTCAACTATTGGTAAAACAACTGATTCACAGTGGGAACGGCGTAAGTCTAACGCTCGAAAATGGGAAAGTACTTCGACACGTCAGAAACGAGCATGCACCAAGCTCTTCTTAACAAGCCTCAACCAATGTGCCGATCAATTGCGAGCCACGGCCTCAGATCATAGGGATCACCAAACAACCTGCATAGCCACAAGTCTAGCAAGACCAACAAATTGCCGAGATCTAAATCTGGTGGATAAACCACTAACTTGGATGATGAGAAGACCATCGTTATTGTTAAGAACTGGATACAAACTAACTAAAACAACAAACAAAATCAAATATGCATATGATACGTAATTATTACACCTACACACAAACATACCAAAACAAAATAAAAACCCATCAACACCAGGAAAGCCACATTCAAGAAGATGACCACCATAGCCAGAGTAGACAGCTTAAAAGTGCCATCAAAGTCACGACCCTTCCCTTCCTCTATTTCATCGAAACACCGGCCTCCCAACCTCACAATTACCTCCACACCTAGTAACCTCCTCGTGATGGTCAGATCTTCATCATTAGGGCCGGAAAACTAACGACAAGCAAAGCACCGCCACCTAGCAAGAAAAAATAAATAAAACGAAGAATCGTATAAAAAAATCATAAAAAACCGTTTTTAAATACAAAAAGCAAAGAAAAAGAACCTTTCAAAAAAAAAAAAAAAAGAGCAAAGAAAAAGAACAAATAGTACGAACGAATCAAAGAATTAAGAATACATACTTCAATAGTTGTAGCCCTTCAAATTAAAAATAGAGAGAGGGGCAATTTGCCAAAAGCCTCTAGTCATTAAAATAAATGGCATAAAATTTTTGAGTGAGGGTAAAAGGCAAATTCACGGTAAATGATGCATTAACAAAACATGTTTGTGACAAAATTTTCTTTAAAATAATTTATCTTAAAACGCTTTCATAAATAAATAATTTATCATAAATATGCTATTTCCTTAACCATTTTTAAGATATGATATTTACTTTATACATTTTAAAAATGGCCTATCTCATGTACTTCTGCATTAAGATATGAGATCGGAACAATTAGAAGGCTACATTAATTATCTGACATGATATCTTTTGAGTGTTGCGGAACGAGATATAAATAAGCATATATGTATATATATATAATTTATTCGGTTAAATAAAAATATAAGTATGTGTATAGATATTGTAGTGAATAAAATATTTTATAGATACATTTGAAGTTTATGACATGTTTCTTAAAAAATGATAAATTATTGTATATATTTCTAACAAATTCTTATATTCTTTGGATTTCTAATGAATTCTGGATTTTTGGTTAATTTATAACAACAAATTTAAATGCATAGTTTCATGTTAGAAAAAGAGAAGAGAAATGAAGAGGAGTTTTTGTAAGTATATGATTAAAAAAAAGTTATGTTATTTTTTATTGTATTTAAATTTTTATGTAATAATTTACTATTACTCTCACTACTACAAACGGTAGATTGCACGACGGGGATTACACGACGGTTTCCGTAACCTGTCGTGTAAAATCTTGTTTACACGACGGTTTACAGAAAACCGTCGTGTAATCCCCTTTTACACGACGGTCCCTATAGACCGTCGTGTAAGCCTCAGTTTTTATGGGTGATTACACAACGGTCCATATCGACCGTCATGTAAAGTCAAACCTTACACGACGGTCATATGGGGACCGTCGTGTAATCTGGGACCTTACACGACGGTTCATTGTGACCGTCGTGTAAGGCCTTGGGTCTTACACGACGGTCCCTTGGCCCGTCGTGTAAGGCCCCAATTTCGGAGTCTTAAACGACAGTCCCAGGGACCGTCGTTTAAGGCCCCATCTTTTGGGTGGCTTACACGACGGTCTCTGAGACTGTCGTGTAATCTCCCTGTTATTGAGATTACACGACGGTCACCAAGGGGATCGTCGTGTAATCTCTAAATTTACACGATGGTTTGTGATATCCGTCGTATAATCTTCTTGCTTTTTTAAACCCTGTTTTCTCTTGCCTCATCTGGACAGAACTATTCCACAGCCGCGAAAAATTATAGAACTGAAGGCCGCTTAAACCAGATCTCCTCAACTATCACGGTCCAGAACTACCACATCTATTATAGTAATTATTTGTAAGTAAAGATTATTTACTTCCACTTTTGACTTATTAATTAAATTTATTTTGATAAATTATTGTCGATATATATAAATATCTAAATTAATGGTAAATTCTTGTTTTTTTCTTTTATAATTTTTTACAGTTTGATTTGTTAAATTATTTGAAAGCTTGATTAATATGTTGTATTTTATTTAAGTGGAGAAATCTTTATTGTTGAATAAATTGTATGATCTTCAATTTCGATTTAGGTCGGGTTCTTGGAAATGGATCGAAAATGGATGTGGGCAAATAGATTGACTAGAAAATATCGAGATGGTGTTGAAGAATTTTTGTCATTTGCCAAAACTGACATGAAGAATGATAAGATTCGATGTCCTTATGTGGATTATGGAAATCATAGATCTCATTCAGTTGATGAAGTTAGAAGACATTTGCTTGCCCGTGGGATTATTTGTTCGTACCAAACATGGTATTTACATGGTGAGGAGTGTTTGAATATTCCAATTACGAAGAAGAAAGGAAAAGAATCCGTTGTTGATGAAGAAGTAGGAGATAATTTGTTTGATATGGTTAATGCTTTGGAAGAACACTTTGTGCATCGGCCGGAGTTATTTGATGCAATGATGAATGATGCCGAGTTACCCTTGTACGACGGGTGTAGTAAACATACGAAATTGTCCGTATTAGTCAAACTATGGAACATGAAGGCTTCGGGAGGATGGACAAATTCTAGTTTTACGGCTCTTTTAGAATTTCTAAGAGAGGTTCTACCGGTTGATAATAAAATACCGGCTAGTATGTGCGAAGCTAAGTAAACGTTGAGCACTTTAGGAATGGAATATGAAAAAATTCATGCTTGTCCAAATGATTGCGCCCTTTACCGAAATGAGTATGAGGATTTGGATGAATGCCTGGTTTGTAAGGAGTCAAGATGGAAGAAGGGCAAGAAGCCAACAAATGATAGCAAAAGAGTGCCGGCAAAGGTGTTATGGTACATTCCTCCAGCGCCGCGTTTGCGGCGTTTATTCCGTAATGCCGATCATGCTAAGAATTTGACTTGGCACCATGATAAACGTGTTGAAGATGGCATGCTTAGACATCCAGCCGATGCACCACAATGGAAAACCTTCGATGCCGACCATCCTGACTTTAGTGCGGAACCACGGAATCTACGTCTTGGTTTGTCAGTGGACGGAATGAACCCACACGGTAATATGAGTAGTAGGCATAGTACTTGGCCCGTCATACTTGTCAATTACAATCTCCCACCAAAGTTAAGCATGAAGCGGAAGTTCTTGATGTTGACTTTATTGATATCGGGTCCTCAACAACCAGGGAATGACATTGATGTATACTTGGCACCGCTGATCGATGATCTAAAGATCTTATGGGAAAAGGGACTCGAAGTTAGAGATGCTTACCGTCAAGAGACATTCACACTCCGTGCAATGTTGATGTGGACAATTAATGACTTCCCCGCTTATGGAAAGCTATCCGGTTATTCAGTAAAGAGTTTTATTGGTTGTCTCGTTTGTATGAAAGAAACATCTTCCATCCGCTTGAAGAATGGTAAGAAAACCGTGTTCCTCGGTTATAGGAGATTCTTACCAAAAAATCATCGATACCACAAACAAAAAAAGGCTTTCGATGGTAATACGGATGAAAGAATCCCTCCCCGGGTTTTGACGGGCGAAGATGTTTTCGAGATGGTTAAGGATTTGAAAGTGGTGCTCGGGAAACGAAAACGGAGTTACAAGGATCCAGTGGTTGATAGACCTTGGAAAAAACGGTCAATCTTCTACGAACTTCCATATTGGAGGACGCTTTATGTTCGTCATTGCTTGGATATGATGCATATTGAGAAAAATGTTTGTGAATCAATAGTGGGCACGTTACTTGACATTCCTAATAAGAGCAAAGATGGTGAAAAGGCACGGCTGGATCTCCAGGATTTGAAGATTAGACTTAACTTGATCCCTACGAAAAGAGGGAATGCCACTTACTTACTACCGGCAAAGTACACATTGTCACGACAAGAAAAGAGAAAGTTTTGTGAGTGGCTCGCTGCTGTAAAAGTGCCGAACGGGTATTCTTCCAACTTCAAAAGGTTGGTGTCGATGAAGAATCTGAGGTTGGTTGGAATGAAAACACATGATTGTCGTATCTTGATGCAACAGTTATTACCTCTTGCCTTGCGAGGAGTGTTAACGAGGATGTGAGATTCGCAATTACCAAGTTATGCTCATTTTTCAATTCGATTTGCTCCAAGGTTATTGATCCATTGACACTAGATTTGCTACAATCAGAGTTAGTCAAGACATTGTGCTTGCTTGAGAAGTACTTTCCTCCCTCATTTTTTGACATAATGATTCATCTAACGGTGCACTTAGTCCGGGAAGTGAAGTTATGCAGACCGGTGTACTTGAGATGGATGTATCCTTTTGAAAGGTACATGAAGGTTTTGAAGGGTTATGTCAAAAACCGAAATAGGGCGGAAGGATGTATAGTAGAAAGCTACATAGCGGAGGAATCGGTCGAATTTTGCTCGAGTATTTGTCCACCGCGGAAGCGATTAGGTTGCCAAAGACTACAAACATTGAATCGAAAGGACTATCGGTCGGCATTCCATCTTCGGTAAATCAAGGTGAATGGGAGAAAGCTTGTCTCTATACCTTACATAATAGGGTTGAAGTGGAGCCATTTATTGAGGTTAACCTGCAGGAATTAAGAGATAGAAATCCAAGAAGAGGCAGAAATGAAAAGTTGTTACAAGATGAACACAATCGGACGTTTTGTACGTGGATTTGAAGACATGTCTTTGAGAAGGACGGCTTTTCGCAAGACTTAATGAACCTCGCTAGAGGACCGTCGACGGTTGTTACTCGGTATACATCATATTTTGTCAACGGTTATACATTCTACACTCGCGAAAGAGATGAGAAGCATCCTGTTCAAAATAGTGGTGTTAGTATCCGTGCTAAGTCCATGCATATTTCATCTGCAAAGGACAAGAATCCAGTCTATGCAGCCATGAACTACTTCGGTTTCATTGAAGATATTTGGGAACTTGATTACTGTGGTTTTCATGTAGCACTCTTTAAGTACAAGTGGGCTGACAATAATTTTGTAAGGATTGACAGAGACGGAATCACAGTGGTGGACTTTCAACGATTGGGTTACAAAAATGATCCATTCATTATGGCATCACAAGCAATCCAGGTATTTTACACACCGGATCCTAGCAATGAAGAGTTGTCCTTAGTTGTGTCGATGAAGCCAAAATTTTTCCGTGATGGTCATGAAGATGATGATGAAGATTGCTCCGACATTCCAGCATTCACACAGGATTGCTACCGGTTGAGGAGATTGACGATTTCGATGACGATGTTTCTCACTTGCTTCGACCAGATATAGAATGGACACGTGTTGAGCAAGCAAAGAGGAAAAAGAAAAAAACTTGAACATTATGTCATTCATTTAATTTGTACAACATTAATTACTATTTATTTTAATTAATTATGATGCATGCGTTATGTATATTTCATTAGATTATTTGCTCTTAACATATATATTGAACAGGGCTTATTACTATATGATAGGTCAGTGATGATCAGAAATAATTGACTAAAATTTTTTTAAGATTCTAACATCAGTCAATTCAAAATTTTGGAGGAATTTTGTGAAAAATTAGAAGTTATGCGAAATTTCAAAATTTTTAGGTGATTTTTATCGTGGTTTATTAATAGGTAGAAATATTTAAAAAAAATTTCTTGATGGTTTAAACGACGATCAAATGACCGTCATGTACGGGATTAAACGATATATATTTGACCGTCGTATGATCTAGGGATTACACGACGGTCAAATGACCGTCGTTTACTCCAGATTAAACGAGGGTCATTTGACCGTCGTTTAATCCCTGGATTAAACGACGGTCATTTGACCGTCGTGTAATCTACGGATTATACGACGGTCATTTAAAGACCGTCGTGTAATAGTCCGAAATTTTGAATTTTAAGTCTCCTTTTTGTTTAAAATTTCAAATTTCTTGTTTGAAATCCGCGCAAAAACACATTATTTATACACAAACTCTCCCTTCCCCACACAAAAAACAGCCCCTACAAACATTTCTCCAACCTCTCCAAAATTTTCCAAACTTTGGCCACCCTCCCCCAAGTCCGGTAAAGCCGCCGCCGCCGCCGCCGCCGCCGCCGCCGTTACCTCTGTGGTTCCCATTTTTTCTCCAAGCTCAAGGTCACATTTATCTTCTTCAAAAAATCCAAGGTGACATTTCTCCACCCTAAATCCCATTTCTTGTGACAACAATCACACAAAGTACATATTTGTATTCTTGTTTGCTTTGTGAATGGGATTTTATGTTTTGAATGGGATTGATGACAACAATCACACATTTTTGTATTTTATGTTTTGTGAATGGGATTGATGACCGAATATACCCACATTTATGAACCCGGATTTTGTCCACCCACAACATGCTCGATCAAATGCCGAAATGAGTTTTTTTTTTTTAAATCGTACATAACTTTGGCCAACGCCCGTGGGGACGTCTGGGGCCGTGGGTGGGCATCAGGCGCCCCTGGGTGGGGCGCCATTGGCGCCCCTTGCTAGGCCCGTGGGCACCAGGCGCCCACGGGCGCCACTTGCTGGCGCCCGTGGGGGTGTCAGTGGCGCCCCTTGCTAGCGCCCGTGGGGGCACCAGGCGCCACTTGCTGGCGCCCTGTGCTTGCCTGTGGGGGTGCCAGTGGCGCCCTGGGCTGGCGCCCAGGGGCACTGTGGGGGCGCCAGGCGCCCGTGGGGGCTCGAGGCGCCCCTGGGGGTGGGGGAGCCTGTGGGTGGCGCCCCCACACCAGAAAAAAAAAATTCTGTATAATTAAAAAAAATTCTATAAAATTTTTTTAAAAACTTTGTTCAAAATTTTCTTTGTTTTTTTTTTTACAAAAATTACAAGTCATATATTAGAATTTGTTCGATTTGTTTGTGTAAATTTTTCGTTGCTCTACAAATTTCATGAAATGTGTGCTTCGTAGTGAAAGAAAATTTGTTTTCATTATAACTGGCATGACTGGTTCAATTTTTTTTTTTCCGTGTTGCAATAAATAGGTGATTTTTTTCGAATAAGATACAATGGAAAAATCCAAAAAGGGACGAGCACGAAGGAGAAACCCGTTTGATCCAACGGGCGATGGAAAGCGAAGGGCAACTCTAATGAAACATGTTCATGTAGTAAGGAAGAAAGGTGAACAAATTGAAGTCACATTTGACGAAAAAGAACAACCGGAATGGAAGCACGGGGATGAATTGATGAGCTGGATTGGTGTGCTCGCTCGAGAGCACATTCCAATATGGATACAAGATTGGAGATCCGTGATTTAGACAGATTGAAAGAAATAATTTGGAAAGAAACTGTTACTTCTTTCACTGTGGATGAAAGCTTTCGTACGGCTTGTTTAAGATCATGCGGTGAAGCTGCAGGAATTTTCGATATGATTTTTACAAAACGTTTGTGGAGGAATATGTATCCGAGGAGAGTGTGGGGAAACGGCCTCAAAAAGTTATTGACAACTACCTGAGTATAGAAGAAGAGGATTGGGCGAAATTCATTCAGTATAGAACATCCGCACAATCCCAATAACTTTCGGATCGTGGCAGCGAAATAAGAGCGAACCACGAATACTCATCGAAAGGAGGCCGAGACGGATATAGAAAGCTCGACTAGGAAAATGTATGTCAATAAGTTTTGTTTCTTCTAAATCATATGCCGATTCTAGAACATTATATTCTCATGTATAGTAACGATGTTATATTACAGCATAAAAAGAATGGGCAATGGGAAAAAAGAGATGCTTTGTGGCTGGAGCAACAGACAGGCGTAGATAGAGAGTTGAAAGATCCAGCATGTAAAAATATAAGCGACTTGATCGTAAGTTTACTAACTAACATTGACTTATTTAGCACTACTATACTTACAACGTACCCTTAAGCTGAAATGAGTTATGTTAATTATCTTGTAGATGGAGTACAATACACAGGAGAGCCAAGGCACTTCCGAATCAGTTGGCACTAGTGATGTATTGTCGCACGCATTATCTAGACCCGAACACAGAGGACATATCCGTGGCCAATTAAAGTTCGTAAAGCCTTCTCAGTACTTCAACATGGGTCGAAGTTCGAGCAAAGATAATGAAGTACTATCAATGAGACGTGAAATTGAAGAACTAAAGGCGTTGGTTCATGGTCTATGTGCGAGCAAAAATGCGGAGCCGGCGTTTGATCCCAACAATAATGTGCCAACGGTGGACCAACACAATAGCTTTAAGGCTAGTTGCTCTGTCCAAGAAAAACAACATGGAGTGACTGATCCGACAATCATGCCGGTCGACAGTCAGGAGTGTAAGCTATATATCTTCGATGAAGTTCAGGGTGGACAGTTGCTTGTTGCGTTTGGAAGAGCATGGTTAGGGAGCCTTCCAACTGATACAGTGCATGGGATTCCATTGGGGGAAGGGAACGTGCAAGTGTCAATCGTCATGCCAAAATTAAAAAAAGCAGCATTACCTATACCGACGGACGAGGCAACCACTGTGGAGGATGCTGTTAATGGGTTTGTTGCTTGGCCTATAACATTGGTCGAGATCGACACAAGTATGAACAAGGCAAGTCGAGGGCCTAGTCACGTCCCTGACCCAGCAATTGCAAGAAAAAAACGCCAAAAACAAGTTGGAAAGAATACGATCGACTCTCGAACTAAGGTACAACAGGCTGTGCAACAACAACCTTTGTTCGAATTTATTAAAATGAACAGGGCGATGAAGCCTTTGGTTTATTATGCACATAATTCCATGCGTCAAGGTAATTAGATAGAGGTCCCAATACCGTATACGATCATGGGTTTTCAGATGCCTGTCTATTTGAGCTTCGACGATATTTATGAGTTCATTAATTTACAAGAAATCAGTGCGAATTGTATATTAGTCTACATGAGGTACGACAATCTATCTCTGAATATATTATTTCTGGACATTCTTCCATATTATTAGGTATAATAACAAATTTGTTACACTTATGCAGTTATTTGGAGGAACTATGTCGGATTAACGGGCAAGCAGAGAAGTTTGTTTTTGTGTTTCCAACCTTGATCTCACCGGTGCGTGTAGATACTGAAGATGCTGGCATGAGAGAGCGAGTCGATAATCTTCTAACCTTTTTGCAGGACGCACCAAAAGGACGGCTTTTTCTTGTGCCACATAACAGAGGCAGATATTGGGTTTTGGGAGTCATTGACCTATGGGAGGACCTCGTCCTTTATTTTGATTCTCTTCGAGAGGAGAAACGTGACGATTTTACTGAACTCATTTACATGTAAGTCAATATTAGTATGTTAATTTTTTTTGTTAATCTTAAATATATACTTCTTAATTAGTTTGAACTTTACCACTTTGCTAGGGCCCTAACGGATTGGAAGATTACGGTCGGCGAAGGAATTAAAAAGAGACGAGATTGTAAAACGAAAATCTCGAACCGGCCTTGTCCTCTCCAAGAGGGAAGTGTTGAATGTGGTTATTTCATTTTAGGTTTTATGAGGGAAATAGTGTTGAATGGAATTAACGCACTTGAAAGTAAAGAATTTTTCACTTCTGATGATTTGGATTTGATTAGGGGTGAATGGTGTGGTCATGTAATGGAATTCGTTAATTATGACATGTAATCTTTGTAATATATAATAATTGGTATTTTTTTACCTTGATCAATGTTGTTAATATCTTGGATTGTCTCTTGATTTTTGTCATTTCACAAGAGAACCGTGGCTTTAGACGACGGTTCACTCCGAAACTTTACACGACGGTTCACTCCTGACCGTGGTGTAAAATGGCCTTTACACCACGGTTTTACGGAGAACCGTTGTGTAAAGTGGCACTTTACACCACGGTCCTCGTTATGTCCGTCGTGTAAAGTGCGCTTTACACCACAGTCCTCGTTATGTCCGTCGTGTAAAGTCCGTTTTACACCACGGTCCTCGTTATGTCCGTCGTGTAAAGTCCGCTTTACACCACGATTTTTGTATTTAAATACATGATAGCACGACGGTTGTTGGCCGTCGTGTAAAATTGAGATACGACGCCGGTTCCTATTACCGTCGTGGTATCTACCACAACGGTGGATTACACGACGGTTCTATAACCGTCGTGTAAACTTTGCATGACAGTCAAAAACCGTCGTGTAAACCCTAAT
This sequence comes from Ficus microcarpa, assembly GCA_025413485.1. Lineage (NCBI taxonomy): Eukaryota > Viridiplantae > Streptophyta > Magnoliopsida > Rosales > Moraceae > Ficus > Ficus microcarpa. Next base: position 41,786 of record JAINRI010000704.1, read on the forward strand.
TTTTAGTAGTGTCTTTTCAAAACTGTTATTTAACTCTTTTTGTCAAGGATTCAACGCCCTGTGGATATGTGTTATAGTATAATCTTCACAAGTGCGGAACTCACGCCTTTTTTATTTTGACATGCCTGTTTTTTATTTTATGCAAAAAAGCAACGACGTGAAGATTTGAAAGCAAAGAAAAAAGCTATTAAAAAAAAAAATAAGAACATTATAAAAACCACAATACTAGGGTAACGACAATAAGTAATGCGTTTAGCCTGATTAGTGTAAGACCCAAAATTTTGAAGACTTGTAATCTCCTTGTTCATAAGGAATTAAAGTCCAATTTATGTATCAATGATGTGTTATATGAAAAATTATAAATAATAATGAAAAATTCATAATTTTATCTAAACGATGTTCGAGTCCTCATTTAATGATTTTGAGACTCAATTAATGTTTTACTAGTCAAGAATGAAGTTTTTAAAGAAAAAAAGAACGAAAAAGGATGAAATTTGACAAAAGTCAAAGGGTTGACCAAAAAGTCAAAGGGTTGACCAAAAAGTCAAAGTTTGACCGGGACGGATCACAACGTCGACTTTACAAGTATGATGAAGGAATATGAAAAGAATCTCCAAAATGAAGTTTTATAAGCCGTAAATCCACCCTAGAAAAATCAAGCACACCGAAAAAGAATTAAGGGCAAAGAGATCTCCGAAAAATTGGAGAAAGAGAGTTTCGGTCCAAATTTACATGGAATAATTTTTGGATCAAAATATAAAATAAGAATGCTCATCACAGTGTTGGAAATAACTGTAGAGCGCTAAAGGAGCTGTAAAAATCGAAATGGCCAAACAAGGCATTGTGAGAGCTAGTGGAAGATGACATCAACCCTTGATATCACCCTCCACTAACTCAAGACTACAAATGGCAGCCCTCTACCCCCCAAAATGTCCGGCCAACAAGCAAGAAAAAGGAAAGGAAATTAGTTTGGTTTTAGTAACTAAATGGTCTCTCACATCTAACCAAACAAGGACAGCTTACCATGCTTCTTGACATCTTTTCCCACTCATCCAAGCAACCTAATGGCAGCCCCTCTTCCCCATATTCGGCTGATCAAAGAAGAAAGAAAAGAAAATTAAAGGGAACAAGACATAAAGCCATGAATTAAGGACCAAAAAGTTGAACAACATGGGAGAAAAGTTGTGAGATCTCTAGGACCAACCAAGAAAGGACACATGTCCCTCTTTCTCTCTCTATTTGCAGCAGCCCATGCCCCTTAATCCCCTTGGATTCGGCAGCTTGCATCAAGGAAAAAGAAAAGAAAAAAAAATGGGAACAATGACAAGGCATAAAGCCCTAAAACAAGGGAAAAGATTGAACAACTCTTGTCCATCAAGTCCCTTCACTCTAGTCACATTTGGTTGAACAAAAATGAGTCAAGCTCATGCCTTTCCACCCCCTAAAATCCGGCTGCTCACTCTCTCCCACTCCCCTTGATTTTCAGCTGCACAATGGGTAAGAAAGGAGTAGACACAAAGCCTTGAATCAAGGGCAAGAAACCAACCACCAAGTCACATCACTAGTCCTCCCTTTTCCTTGTGCCTTTTGGGGGAAAAAGAGAGCCAAAATCTCTCATTCTCCCTTGTTCATTTTCGGCAGCAAAGAGAAAGGAGAGAGAGAGGAGAGCTAGAGAAAATTTGAGAAAAAGATTAGTGAGTTTGGAGTGTGTTGGCCGAACAAGAGAGCAAGCAAGAAAGTGAGAAGGTTTTTGGTGAATCCACCAAGGGGATAGCCGAACCAAGCAAGAGAAAAGAGGTAAGAGAATCTTGAAAATTTCTTGGATTTCTCCTTTGATCATGCTCGGTTTTGAGTTGAGAAGAAGCTAACAAAAAGGGGTCTCTTGGATCTCATTCTAGCACCAAAACCGTGAGCAACCAAGAGCAAGGAAACTTGAGAGAATTTTTGTGGATTTCTCCAAGTCTTGGCCGAACAAGGAAGAGAAGAAAAAGGTAAGAAAAACTTGGTTTTTCTTCATATGAATTTCGGTTTTGGTTAGAAGCAAGAAGAGCTAACAACAAAAATTTTTGGATGCATTTTCATAAAGAAAACCGTGGGCTAGAACAAGTCAAGGAACCAAGAAGATTTTGGGATTTCGAAACCCTAACTTGGGTTGAGGTAAAATCTCTTAAACCCCCTTGAATCTAAGCTTTATTTAAGTGTTTTTAAGGTTGATTCAAGTGGTTTGTAAGGACATAAGTCCATTTGATTTTCTGCCCTCATTTATGGTGTGTATGTGCTTGATAGGTTAGGGTTGGTTGGCTGATTTTCTATGCTTGATTGCTTTAAAAAATTTGTGCATGAAAATGATGAATTTTTCATGCTAGAAGATAGGTTGTATGTCCCATAAGATTAGGCCAAAAATCTGCCAAAACAACCCACTTATTGTATGCTAGCTTAAGAGGTAAACCGGAGTAACTCACCAAGCTGCCAGTTCGGTTTCGAACCTGAGCAGTTTTGGAAAAACGAAAATATAAGGCCTCTAGAGGCCAAACGGGGAAAAACTCAAAACACGAAAGTTGTTCGGAACAACTTTTCCTAGAGGAAGCACGGACAGAATCTCGAAATAAGGCTCCAAAGGCCTTCGTTTTACTCGAAACCCGTGGCTGAACCTGGGACGTTCTCCACACAGTTTTCCAGAACTAACCCGTTTTCAAATAAAAACTGGTACTGATCTAGGCCGAACTAGATTTTGTGCAAAACACGAAAGTTCTAGCATTTTTCGATAGCTACAACTTTCGTGAAGAAAAGTTTTTCAGATTCCGAGCCGATTTTTAAACTGGGCGCGTTTTGTGAGAGACGCGCAGAGAGTCCGAAAACTAGCAAATGAATCTCACGAAAATCTTTTCTAGAAAAATCATGAAGTGTTCCAAAATGGTCGTTTTAGTATCGGAAACCATTCCAAAGGTGGTTCCCGACCCCAAATAATTTTATAAAAGATTTGTTTCGAAAACCATAAATTTAAAGGGCTCGGGTTTGAAATTCACATTTTTCCCATAAAGAAAAGAAAAAGAGGGTTTCAACCAAACATTTACAAGTTAAAGAAAATAATGGATTTAAGCCAAGTATTTTCTAAAAAGGGGTTAAGATTTTATAAGAAGAATGAAAGATTTTTGGGAAGTAAATTGCACAAGATTTTCCAAAAATAAGGAAGAGGAATTTTGTAGTAAAAAATTGATGAACAAGCCGATTACAAACGGTAACCGGATATTAGATCCGAGTTACATACCCAAGGATAACTAAGGGTTGACAAGAGGTTGACCCAAGGTTAATTAAGGTTAACCTTAAGGGTTACCCAACATAACCCTAAGGGATACCCACATGAATATTGGGCTAAGATTAAATGGGTTAAAGGATATAACCCAATAACAAGGATATGTGAGCAAAGCCCAATAAGAGAACAAGACCCTAACAAAAAAAAAGGGGTTACCCAATGTAACCTCATAAGGATTATCCAAGTTCAATAAAGAATAGGGATAAATATGGCCTAGATGGATAACATGTATAGGAGACATACAACCAAAAGTAAATATGAGTGTTGGTAGGTCACCAACACCTTACGAAAGGATCCTGATCCTATATTTTTGGTATATCAGGAAAGTAAATTGCCGTTGCCGACGAGTTACGGAACGCGATTCTAAGGAACACGGCACTAGAGGTAAGTACAAACCTCACCTGCAGTATGAAAACTAGTAAATTATGTTCAAGTATGTAGTTTCCAAATGTGCTGCAATATGTTGTGTGCTATATCTATGAAATGCCATGTCTTATGAAAAGTGCTATTTTTGCGAAATGCCATGCTTATAAAAGGTGCTGTTTTCGTAAAATGCTATGTTGATAAAAAGTGCTATTTTTGTAAATAATCATAATGGTGCTATATTTGCAAAATGCCATGTTTATGAAAATGTCATATCTGCAAATGCCATGAATGAAAAGAATGCCATGCCATGTTAATAATGAAATGAAAAGTATGTTATCATGTAGTGACATCATATTGTATGTTCACTAAAGATAAATGACATGGTAAGAAGTCATAAGTAAAGTGTCGTACCAACCTCCTTGAAGTGGAGGATTTTTATATACAAGTTATGGGTTCACCTTCTCGATTCTGTAAGAGGGTGTAATCACCTATGTTCCCTGGTGCAGTTAGGGGCTTGCAACCCCATCTAACTGTACTGGGAGGCGCGCTATAATTTAAGGGTACGTACACTAAGGGGCCCATAAGGAAGATAAGAAAATTAATGAAATGCATAAATGGAACATAACTGGTTCATGCATATGCATATGATGATGTATGTTTCTTCATGATGTTTAAATGTTTTGTGAGATATGTTTGTGCTTACTGGGCGAAAGCTCATTCAGTTATATTTCATACTGTAGGTAAGAAACCCGCAGCTTAATGCTGGGCATTGTTGGAGCGGTGTGACGGCAGACGAAGGCGGTATGGATACCACTACGCATGTTTTCCGCAAATCTTTTGATAAGTAAAGAAGTTTTGTACATATAAGTATGTATGGTAAAGACGAATTATGCTTTACGGTATTTTGGAACCAAACACCTTAAGTAACGTTTACTTAAGTAGTAATGATATGATGCTAAAGACAATGTTTATTATGTATGTTCAAAAAAAAAAAAAAAAGATAAGAGTTTTAAGATATATAAGAAGTTCAAAAAAAAAAAAAATCCTCAAATTTTCAAGTAATCTAAGTAAGGTAAGGAGTGACGGCCTTACGTAGTAAGGGGGCGTCACAATTAGTTTCCTTTAAAACATAATAATAATAATTGGAAACGACAATACAAGAAAGACAACTGCTTAAAAACGAAGGGACAAGAAAAAATAGAAACGAAAAATTGTGAAAAAGAAAAGAATTTAAATAAAAGAAGATTAATTACGAAAATTTCTCCTGAATTATAGACCTTACAATACTTTATGCATGAATTTTAGAGCATAACATCCATTCCCCCTGATATATAGACCTTACAATACTTTATGCATGAATTTTAGAGCATAACATCCATTCCCCCTGATATTTAGTTCATTAGCAAATTTAGTTTTTCTATTATCTTGATGGATGAAAATTACACATGCCAAGCATTAAGCATGATTAGTGACTATTTTACCCGTTGTCATAATGCAATTTTAAGCTCTTTGAATAAACTATATATAAGAAATATAAGAAATGACATTTAAAAAAACAAAGTAATACAGAAGGACTTTATTTGTTAACGAAGTATACACGGACAAAATAGATATTATGTTTAAAATTCGTAATTCATAGGAAAAAATGTTACACCGACTATAATTCGGGGAGAATTATTTGTAATTAATTTAAAAAGAAAACAAATTTCGGAACAAGAATATGACAGGCGATGTTGAGTGAGAAAACGACATTATTGACTGCAAAAGATGGGACGGCAATTAAATATGGAAGTGACACTGAAAACATCTTTTTGTTAATAAGGATGCCAATTATTATTATTATTTTTTTTAGTACTACTAGTACGACTACGAAACGACAGTTAAAGGATATGCAACATGAATTTAAAAACGACAATCAAAGATGGACGGACGACAGACAATAGAAGCACATAAGTTTTTCAATATGCCTAACTCATTGAGAATAGTTCCAAGCAGATTGGTACATGCGACAGAAAATATTTCGACTGATGAAATGTTTTCCCGAGGAAAGTGGGATACCACCAGTGAGTTTATTCTCTTGAAGATGAAGGAAAACAAGCTTAACCAAATTGCCAACCTCCAAAGGAATGATTCAGGTAAAGAATTGAAATAATATTGGAGTTAGAATTGGTATCCATAACAGTACTCGTATTTTCTTTGCTCAAGTAGCCTTAATAAAATATTATCGATGAATCCATGAAAAGGAAAAATAGAAAGAAAAACGTCCCATTTAGTGCCGTAATTTTAACACAAGGAAATCGATATTTTCATTAATTTAATTCTCCAATTCAGTACAAAGAAAAACAAATAAATAGAGAAAAACAGAATTAAACCCATCAAATGCAAGAACAGAAGAAAATTATTTCTCTTCCTTTGTTACTCTTTCCTTTCTTTCCTGACGCTTTTGTTGACCCTTCGCCCTCGGGCTGTTTTACCATTTTTGGAACTGCCTTTTCCAGCCTTAACCGTTCCCCACGCCCGTAAATCCTTCTTCATCCGCCTATCGACGAGGACTTTACCCTTGCCAACCTTTACTTGGACTCCTTTCTTTGCGACCACATATTCCTTTTGTGGTCTTTTAGGAATTGTTGCCTTCTTATACAGTTGTTCAATTTGCTTCCTCTTCGATCGATCAGAAACATCGGTCTGCTCTGATATCATGTTTGCCTTCTTGCGTACCTTCTCAAGCTTCTTCATCGCAACCCGTTTCTTTCGTGCTTTGGCCTCAGCCACCTTCTTCACCGGCCTGGCATCGATTTCTTTAAACTGTGCTTTCATGGCAGCTATGTCTTCTCTGGTTACGGGCTTAATTGGTTGGCGGTGCCTCCTTTCCTCGTCCAAAAACCACTTTGGCAAGCCTTCATCGTCGAACATGTACTTATTATAGGCATCATCGAGTATCTGTTCCCTTTGTTTTTTTCCTAGCATCTTGTTTGCGCAAGCTAATATCTCCGCTTTTGTGTCAATTTCTTCATTCAATTCATCTGAGGACGAGTCGTCACTCAAATCTGAAGCAGGCGCCGGGACGATCTCAAAGTCATCCTTTTGTGAAGTTGGACGCTGAGAGCGCTATTGGACGCCACATGAGCTTGCGTTTCTCTCTTTACTATGGCTGTCTCTGGCAAAGTTTCTTCCATTTCCTGGCCGTGAACCTGCATTTCGTCTTCACTATCAAACCTCCCGAGATCACCATCCTCTACAGCTTCAGCAAAGATGTCCTGACTAAACCACTTTTTGTAATCTCCTCTTGAGTTGAACCATGGCCATCGTCGTCAAGCAGCGGTACCAGAAGTGGATTCGCTTCGTTATCACTGTTTTGTCTCTCTGAATCATTATCAGAATGGATAATTTCGTCATCACCGCCCTGCACGAGCCAAAACAATGATATTCACGAATTGAAGGGGAAAAAAAAAAAAAAAAGAGTTTAAAACATGCATAAATTCACAAATCTCGGGAGTTGCTTATTTAGGGGGTGTTTGGTTCGCTAGTTTGAGTTGAAATATTTTAGTTGTAATAGTAAATTTTTTTGAATTTTCAGAAAAGACAAAAAACTTTTTGGGAAAAAGACAAAAACTTTTTGGAAAAAGACAAAAAAAATTTGAGTTGGAACGGAGATGAACTCGCGAACCAAACACCCCCTTAGGCCTCTCAGCTAAAGCTGAACAAATAATACGAGGAAATTACGGATAAAAACATCTGCAAAAATCTGAGGAAAACGAAAGACCTCATAAGATGAGCAGTTCATGAAAATTCTCTCATTTCTACCAAGTGAAAAGCGCTCTGTACCTCAAGAAGTTCGATGTCTTCAAAATGAGCTTTTCTTGCACGCTTCCGCTGTTTTGCACTGCCCTCCTTCTTGGAGACAAACAGTTCATAAGCCTGGTCAAGAAGTTCTTCCATTTTTTTGTCATATCTAAAAAATCAGGACACAAACATTTAATGATTTAATATATAAAAGGCTGAGAAATTATTATTGTGTTACTATAATTTCAGTGTCAGAACTAATAATGGCACCTTTTCCGTTCTTCGTCAGAATCTAAATCACTCGATGAATCATTTTCACTTCCATCTTGGCTTTCTTCGTTTTCGCTGTCATCCATTTTACCGTGTTCATCATCCGGTTCAGTTGAATCAACCACCGCAAGATCGTTCTTACCCTGAAGAATGAATATGTAGCACCAAAATGACAATGAGAAGGATGAAGTGACAATAGAAATGTCTATCTACTACAAGTAACGATATCAGACATCAAATAAACCTTTAAGATTGTTCAGAACAGCAATCAATTCCATTTTTATCCAATCTAGGAAAACCTTGAAGCCTAACACTGGCTAAAGAGGGGAAAAAGGCAAAAAATTGAAATAAATAAATAAATCCGACTTAACACCAGAAGCATACCTTGATGGCAGACAGAGAGAACAACTCGTGGTCGACGAAATCATCCTCTATTGCATCCATTTGCAGGCCAAGTGCCTTCCGTGACTTGTCCTACAAATCAAATGTCATGCAGCAACATATCATAAAGAATACTTTATTCAAGAAAACGGAAAGTTTCGTCATCTAGTTAAAGCTGTTTCTTAAAATTAAAATTCAATTGTACAAAATATGCATTAGCTACAAGAAAACTGAAGAATTAGAGTCTTCAGATTTTTTTTTTTTTTTTGTCCTGTGCGAATAACTTCGGACCACCATACAAACTTGGATTTCAAGTTGTGAACTTGTGGACAATTGACACAAGGATGAATTTGGTGACCTTCAAACCTTGAATATCAAGCGTCCAAACAGGTTAACATCGCTAGTAGATTTAGGGCTCCAAAATCTAAATCTTTATTTCTTTTGAGGTTTAATTATTAGTGTTTTTTCACAAGAGATATAGGATAATTTTGTTTCATGAATATTTAAAGTTGTAGATCTCTAATTTTGAGAAGATAAGATGGATATTTCCCTCTCATATCAGTGTCTACACATGTAAGCATATTTGCTTGGGACAGGGGAATGAAATAAGAGGCCAAACCTTAGTTCGTCTCTTTGAGAGAATTTTTTTTTCCCGCTTCTTCTTGCGCTCCATAGCATGTGTCAGCTCCTCCATCTCACCAAGAATTTTATGTTCTTCAACCTCCTCTTCATTTCGGGCGTCTCTAGGAGGAGGAGCTTCAACCTTTACTGACGAAGACATGGCCTTTCTTATACTTACCCGCCATCTTCATGATAAAAATAATGGGAAGCTTAGTGAGCAATCCATAACGATAAAAATTCAGGTAAAAAGGAAGATACAGTAGACTGAAACGAAAAAACACGCACATACACATATCACATTCGTAAATCATTAATCGGGATAAGCTAAATACTCCTTTCTCTGCAACGGAAGTACCGTGGTACCAACATATACATATTACGTTGCAAAAGACAGCAGCAACCGAAAAAACGATGACCTATTATGAGCCTATGCGGACCTAATCAGCATAACAAACACAAACGCGCCATATTCAAGTCATATTGACTAAAAGATCTTTGCTCCCACAGCTAAGATCTAGACAAGCAAACTAGATAATGTGACAATAGATATCAATATTAAAGTGACTTCTACTGGTTGATTGACATCCAACATGCAAAAACTCGATTTCTCATGAAATTTTGATGTCCAAAGCCAAATACGTTAACAAGATGAAACCGAACACGAGACACCTAAACAGCTTCCCCCCACCAAAGTAAGAAAAACGCAATAAATACATAAAAAGAAAAAAAAAATAGACAAAGAAGTAGGATTACTAACATAAAAACATCAAAGAAAACGGGATTCTAGACTAAACAAAAAAAGAAAGGACAAAGATGACACATCTTACTTCAGAAGGCGCTTGTAGTCTTGCTCCCCCAGGACACGCAGATCGTCACAAAGAATTTGAACCTGCCAGATTATGGAAGTTGGGTGTACTTAATAAACAAGCTGTTGCAAAGAGTATTTATAACTTCCCAATAGAGCAAATTAAACTACATGAAAAGCGAATGTTAACAACCTCTTCTGTTGTTAAAGCATCATCCTTAATGGGAGCGGATGCCGGGTCGTTGAAGGAAATGGAACTAAAAGAACAGAGGATCTCGTGCGGAGTGCCTGACCAAATAAAATCTGAAGCTGTTGAAACTTTCCTTAAAACTGTTTGCCCGTCTTCATACCTGTAGTTAGACCCCAATTAGCAATAATATAGACGTATCTAATGACTAACCGCCGCAAAGCAAAACTACTTTCCATACTATAATCACACTACTGTCATGCTATTCTCTATTCGGCGGCATAATCAACCAATTAGATAAATACATAGACAAAGGGAAACCTTACCCATCACGGTGTCGCTTTTGCTTCGTCCCTCTAAGTACATCCATCACCTACATCACGTGTTAATTTCAAAAGCAAAAGATTACAATGCATAAAGTAGATCATAAAGGAAAAAGTCACTTTTGATAAGTTTTACCTTCCTTTGAGGTTCTAAGGATCCCTGAAATAAATGATTGACATCAAGAATGCGCGGATCAATCTTGGCGGCAGCCCTGTACTTAAAAGCGAGAACAAATATCTCGGCAGATGCATAACGACTGGCTGCTGGTTTGTGCACTTCGACCTTCTCAAACAACTGCAAAAGGTCTTAACAAGATAAGAGAAATGCATCCATTCAAGTAATCATCAATGTATCTCCATCAATGGAATGCAGAGAATACCTTTTTTAGACAATATTGGACAGAGTGAAAGTCTTGTGAGCGAAAAACCTGACACAAGATCAAAAGAAACGGCAATCGACATCAAAGAAAAATAGATCAAGAAAGCACTTTTATTGCTGAAATTGAAAGATTGCTACATTATTCCTTCACTGGAAAATTAATGGTTTCAACTAGATCATGAAAGTAACAATTCTCAACTCGAAGGTTTTACATGGAATCAAAAACACAGATGAAAAGATTCAATGAAATGCTTTAAAAATAATGAAAACAAAAACAAAAACAAAAAACAAAAGCAAAATTTGAGGATTCAATTATGTAGTGGGGATAAAAGGGCATGTCAAATTATATTGATGTGCATGTAAAAATTCATCGGTTTTAGTTTTCTTAATTTGAATGATAACAATCCAAAACTTAATAGAATCATGGTATAATGAACGTGAAAACAAATTTGAAGCAAAATTAAAAAAATAAATGTTACTCTAAGATTTGGGAACTCCATTTTTTATTAATCAACTAAACAAAAAGTTCCTAATTCAATACAAAACTAGTAAATTTGATAAATGGGAAAAGGAAGGGAATTCAAATTCAAAAGCAAACCTTCGTGACGAAAGTTCCTTGAGGAGCAAGGAACTGAGTGGCCAACCTGACGGCGTCGATAACCAAGGCGTTTTGTTTGGTTGCTTCCTGAGACCAAGCGCCGCCGACGTTTGGCGCACCATCGTGAAGAACGACGTCGAAAGCCATGCAGCCATGGGCGGCCATGAAGCGCTTGATCTTGGCCTTACACTCATTGACATTGGTGATATCCTGCTGGACGGATATGGCGCCTCGAATGGGAGCGATTGGAACCAAATCGAGGCCAAGGACGAGGCTGCCGACGGGAGCACGGCTTACAGCGACCTGCATCCAACCACCGGGAGCGGCGCAGAGGTCGAGGACGCCGCGGGCCGAGCGGAGGAAGCCGAACTTGCTGTCGAGCTCGAGAAGCTTCCACGAGGCGCGGGAGCGGTAGCCATGCTCCTTCGCAAGCCGGTAGTACTTGTCCAAGCGATGCTTTCCCTTCACTTTTTTGCCCATAATTGTTCCGAAAGAGTGTTACGTATGCCCTAGCCTTGTGATTATTTTACTATTTTATTAGAAACCAAAGGACTTTAAAAAATCAAACACAGTTCGTTATTTTTAAGAACAGTACTAATTTTCAATCCAAAAAAAAAAAAACTACAGTTTCGGAACATCAGAGATTCGACTGGGCTTGGCGGAACGGATGGCACTGGAGACCGTGGGTCGAGTGAGAGTGGCCGGCCGGAGAAGGACGGAGATGGGGAGGGCAGTGGCAAGGGTGAGCGGTGACGGCCAGGCTATGAAGAGATGATTTTCGGGCTCTCTCTTTTTGCGTAGAGAATTTTTTTGTTATTAGGGTTTTTCTTTCTTTCTTCTTTTTTTTTTTTTTTTTTCCTTGAAGTTACAAGTCAGATTTAGCTTTCTTAGTTGATTTTTTAAAAATTAATTATAAATTTTATTGATTTTTTAGAAAAATATAAAAATTAATATGAAAAAATACAATTTAATTAGAGTTAAACTTAATTATCAAACGGAAGATTAAACTTTACATGTTTCCATTAGAAGTATTTATATAAAATATCTATTCTCTTTTTTTTTTTTTTTGAAAGTTAAAACATCTCTTTTAAAAAATAAACGTTTTTACTTATTTACAAATTTAAACAAAATTTGAATATCATGCTTTTGTTATTCCATATTTACCCTTCCTTATTTTAAGCATGATTTGACTTTTTAACTTCTTTCTAGCATTTTTTGGCTTTTTTTTTTTTTCCAACTTCATTTCTTAAATGAAAATTTATCTTTTAACTATTTTCGTGCGATGATTGTAGATTGCGATCTACGCTTTCTTTTTAAACTCAAATTAATTTGGCTATCTTTTAGGAATCTTTTTTTATTTCTTAAATTAAATTAAAGGGTATATTTGTCAGCACAACATGGTCAATTTCTTTTTTTTTTTTTTTGTTTAATATTGCAAATAAGTTTTTTTTAGACATTTTTTTAAAAATATGACTCTAATGTAGCCATTTATGATTCCGGAGCTTTTTGCCAAATTTAAGGTATTTTTATATTTTTGTAATCATTTTAAACAGTTGGGTTTTTTTTTTTTGGAACAGTGGGTTCAGTAAGTAAATAATCAAATTTTAAAAATATTTGTGATAAATAGAAAATTTACCAGACATTCATTTTTAAAAGTCGTTTACTATCGGTGGTGCAAACTAAGAAGATGCTATGAAAAAGGACATTCATTTTAATAGGTCATAAATTTTGTTAATTAAGGAACTGATCATTTTTAAAAAATGGTATATCAATGATGGAGTGCTTGTTGGTCAATTACTGATTGCTTGATATCAATATTTAATCAATATCAATCAATGATTTACCGATCAAATTGATTTAGTTGCTTATCACTGTAATTGATTAGATTTGACCAGGGCATTAAAATAAAATGACATCATTTTCGTATTAAAAAAAAAAAAAAAGTTTTCTCATTAGTTTAAAGACGTGATCAAAATTAACCTCACTTAATTTCTATAATACTCATGGCATGGCTTCATATCCGACCTATGAAGTTTTTCTCGAAGCAAGCTGAAATCTGCGGCTCAACAATCTCTAAACGAGTTCGAAGCTTCTAGACTGATTAGCACTCATCCATCGGGGCTGGCTACTTTGATCTGCAATTAGTAGTTTCAGAACATATATTCTTGAATCCACGACAAGCATTTCAAAATATATCAAATTGAATACAAAATACCTTATTCTAAAAAATATTAAATTCTATGTTGATGTACAGAAATCAAGTCTTTGACTTGCATGAAACAAATATGAAATGTGTTAGCTTGATGCCATTGATCCGAGAATAGCCATCGCTAAACAACGATTAAAAAAAAATGACACATAGATTTTGTATCTGTAGTGCTATTTTTGCAGGTTGTACATGTAATTACGTTTTTAAAAAAATGATTTAATTCTACGACACAGTGCACAAGCAGGATCGGACGGGATAGGCACTAGAAAAAGGCACAGGTTTTGGTATCAGGCACAAAGACAAGAGCACGAGTCAAACAGTAAACCTCTGTGACGCCCCCTTACTACGTAGGGCCGTCACTCCTTACCTTACATTACTTACTTGAAAATTTGGGTATATATATATATATATATTTTTTTTGACTTTCTTAAAACTCTTATTTTTTTTTTCTTTTGAAATTTACTTATAAAACATTTGTCTTTAGTAATACTTCATTACTACTCAAGTAAATGATTACTTAATGTATGTAGTTCTAAAATACCATAAAGCATAATTTGTCTTTATCATACATGCTTATATATAAAAACTTCTTTACATCAAAAGATTTGCGGAAACTATGCGCAGTGGTATCCATACCGCCTTCGTCTACCGCCACACCGCTCCAACAATGCCCAGCATTAAGCTGCGGGTTTCTTACCTACAGTATGAAATATAACTGAATGAGCTTTCGCCCAGTAAGCACAAACATAATCTCACAAAACATTTGAATCATCATGAAAAACATTCATTTATCATATGCATATGCGTGAACCAGTTATGTTCCATTTATGCATTTCATTAACTTTCTTATCTTTCTTATGGGCCCCTTAGTGTACGTACCCTTAAATTATAGCGCGCCTCCCAGTACAGTTAGATAGGGTTGCAAGCCCCTAACTGCACCAGGGAACATAGGTGATTACACCCTCTTACAGAATCGAGAAGGTGAACCCATAACTTGTATATAAAAATCCTCCACCTTAAGGAGGTTGGTACGACACTTTACTTGTGACTTCTTACCATGTTATTTATCTTTAGTGAACATACCATATGATGTCACTACATGATAGCATACTTTGTATCTCATTATAACATGACATGGCATTCTTCTCATTCATGGCAATTGCAAACATGACATTTTTATAAGCATGACATTTTACAATTATAGCACTATTGTAATCTTTTACAAAAATAGCACTTTTTATCAACATAGCATTTTACGAAAGTAGCACCTTTTATAAACATGGCATTTTACAAATATAGCACTATTATCATCTTTTGCAAAAATAGCACTTCTTATTAACATAGCATTTTACGAAAATGGCACCTTTTATAAATATGGCATTTCGTAAAAATAGCACTTTTCATAAAACATGGCATTTCACAGATATAGCACACGACATATTGCAGTACATTTGAAATCTACATACTTGAACGTAATTTACTAGTTTTCATACTGCAGGTGAGGTTTGTACTTACCTCTAGTGCCGTGTTCCTTAGAATCGCGTTCCGTAACTCGTCGGCAACGGCAATTTACTTTCCTGATATACCAAAAATATAGGATCAGGATCCTTTCGTAAGGTGTTGGTGACCTACCAACACTCATATTTACTTTTGGTTGTATGTCCCCTATACATGTTATCCATCTAGGCCATATTTATCCCTATTCTTTATTGAACTTGGATAATCCTTATGAGGTTACATTGGGTAACCTTTTTTTTTTTTTTTTTTTTTTTTTTTTTTAGGGTCTTGTTCTCTTATTGGGCTTTGCTCATATATCCTTGTTATTGGGTTATATCCTTTAACCCATTTAATCTTAGCCCAATATTCATGTGGGTATCCCTTAGGGTTATGTTGGGTAACCCTTAAGGTTAACCTTAATTAACCTTGGGTCAACCTCTTGTCAACCCTTGGTTATCTTTGGGTATGTAACTCGGATCTAATATCCGGTTACCGTTCGTAATCGGCTTGTTCACCAATTTTACCATAAAATTCCTCTTCATTATTTTTGGAAAATCTTGTGCAATTTACTTCCCAAAAATCCTTCATTCTTCTTATAAAAATTCTAACTCCTTTTAGTTAGAAAATTCATTAGCTTAATTTTATTATTTCCTTCAACTTGCAAATGTTTGGTTGAAACCCTTTTTTTTTTTTCTTTTCTTTATGGAAAATGTGAATTTCAAACCCGAGCCCTTTAAAATTTATGGTTTTCGAAACAAATCTTTTATAAAATCATTTGGGGTCGGAAACCACCTTTGGAATGGTTTCCGATGCTAAAAAGACCATTTTGGAACACTTCATGATTTTTCTAGAAAAGATTTTCGTGAGATTCATTTGCTAGTTTTCGGACTCTCTGCGCGTCTCTCACAAAACGCGCCCAGTTTAAAAATCGGCTCGGAATCTGAAAAACTTTTCTTCACGAAAGTTGTAGCTAACGAAAAATTCTAGAACTTTCATGTTTTGCACAAAATCTAGTTCGGCCTAGATCAGTACCAGTTTTTATTTGAAAACGGGTTAGTTCTGGAAAACTGTGTGGAGAACGTCCCAGGGTTCAGCCACGGGTTTCGAGTAAAACGAAGGCCTTTGGAGCCTTATTTCGAGATTCTGTCCACGTTGTCCTCTAGGAAAAGTTGTTCCGAACAACTTTTGTGTTTTAACTTTTACCTCATTCGGCCTCTAAGGGCATGATATTTTCATTTTCCCGAAACTGCTCAGGTTCGAACCCGAACTGGCAGTGTTGAGGGTTGTGTTCGGTTTACGTCTTAAGCTAGCACATCATAAGTGGACTGCCCTAGCAGATTTTTGGCCTAATCTTATGGGACATATAACCTATCTTCTAGCATGAAAAATCCATCATTTTCATGCACAAATTTTTAAAGCAACAAGCATAGAAAAATCAGCCAACCAACCCTAACCTATCAAGCACATACACACCATAAATAGGGCCGAAAATTAAATGGACTTATGTCCTTACAAATCTCTTGATCCAACCTTAAAAACACTTAAATAAAGCTTAGATCCAAGGGGTTTAAGAGATTTACCTCAACCCAAGTTAGGGTTTTGAAATCCCAAAATCTTCCTTGGTTCCTTGACTTGCTCTAGCCCTCGGTTTCTTCATGAAGAATGCATCCAAAATTTTATTTTTGTTAGCTCTTTGGCTGCCTCCAAAACCGACCATTTACAAGAGGAAAATCCAAGATCACAAAAAGAAAAATCAAATTTTTCCTCACCTTTTCTCCTCTTGCTTGGTTCGGCTACCTCCTTGAAGAATCACCAAAAAAATTTTCTCTCAATCTCCTCCTTGCTTGGCTCACGGGTTTGACACAAAAAAATGAGATCCAAGAGATCTTTTTGTTAGCTTTTTCTTGTCTCAAAACCGTGCATGAACAAGGTTGAAAACCTCCAAAAATTTTCAAGAGTTACTCACCTCTTTTTCCTCTTTCTCTCTTGCTCTTGGTCGGCTTCCTCTTGGTGGATTCACCAAAATTTTCTGCTCACTTTTCTCTCTCAAATCCGTGCACTCCAAATGGGTTCTTCAGAATTTTTCTAGCTCTCAAACTCTCCTATTCTCTTCCTCTCTCTCTCCCACGGTTTTGGCTTCAAAATTTCTGAAGAAAGAGTAGTGGTTTGGCTGCATTGAGAAGAGAAAAAGGTGGGTTTGCTTGCCTTGAATCAAGGCTTTAAGTCTTGTCTTTCTTGTCCAAGCTTTTAGCCAAAATCTAGGGGATTTTGAGGGGTGTTGAATCCGGATTTTTGGGAGAGAAAAGGGGCTGCTAGTGGGGTGGTTGGCAGCTGAAAAAGTGGGGGAGTGGAAGCCATGTGCAAGTGTCCTTGTTTGGTTGAACTTTGGTTAGACATTTAGTCACCAAAACCAAACTAGTTTCCTTTCTTTTCCTTGCTAGTTGGCCGAATTTAAAGGGGGAGTTAGGGCTGCCATTGCATTCCAATTTTTTGGTTAGGGAATGGTGATGTGGTTACAAAAATACCATCTTCCACTAACTCTTCTAAGGCCTCGTTTGGCCATTTCGGTCTTACACAGCTCCTTTCGCGTTCTACCGTTATTTTTAATATTGTGATGAGCATTCTTATTTTATATTTTGGTTTAAAATTTATTCCATGTAAATTTAGACCGAAACTCTCTTTCTCCAATTTTTCGGAGACCTTTTTGCCCTTAAAACGATTTCGGTGTGCTTGATCTATCTAGGGTGGGTTTACGGCTTATAAAACTCCATTTTCGGAGATTCTTTCCATATTCCTTCATCATACTTGTAAAGTTGACGTTGTGATCCGTCCCGGTCAAACTTTGACTTTTTGGTCAACCCTTTGACTTTTTGGTCAAACCTTTGACTTTTGTCAAATTTCATCCTTTTTCGTTTTTTTTTTTCTTTAAAAACTTCATTCTTGGCTAGTAAAACATTAATTGAGTCTCAAAATCATTAAATGAGGACTCGAACATCGTTTAGATAAAATTATGAATTTTTCATTATTATTCATAATTTTTCATATAACACATCATTAATACATAAATTAGACTTTAATTCCTTATGAACAAGGAGATTATAAGTCTTCAAAATTTCGGGTCTTACAACCTCGCACAATGCGAAACACGGACATTTTCTCATGTTCAAGTACGAAGAGATAGAAATTGAAACAAATTTTGGAGATGTCGTTCGATTAAATCAAGTCATCGATTTTTGCAACAGAACACAAACTTGCAAAATCTAAGTCTCTAGTAAATATTCAGGCATAGAATAATATTTCACATACCTACTCTACTTTGATACGCAAATTGGGTGATCCTTTCTTAAAGCGCCGCAAGAGATGAGCTCTTTTGCGATGGACGGGCTTTGAATGACCGCAAATAAGCAATTTCTGCATCTTTTTACCTTTCTTAATCAAATATTTCAGAAGGAAGTCCGCCATGAAAGAACCTTTATAGCCATGCACAGAAACCTCTTTCAGAGTGCTTCGTACACAAGGGAAATTGAGTTCATGGCTGATCGGATGCAATGGAGGAAGATAAGTCTGAAAAGGAAAAATGAGAAATATATGTAATAATAATTAAGGACTACTTGGGGGTAAACTCGTAACGTCAAATTGGAATCATCGACAACGAAGGTAAAAACTTACCGTGCAAACATTCTCTTTTTGGATTATTAGCGTTAGCCTCTCAAGATTTGGACAGCTCCTTAATAGGACTATAATTCCTTCAAATTCTTCATTGTGAAGAGCAGTCTTGATGGTGAGTTCTGTTACTCCAAGTTGCAGGACATTTGCCATGCGATCGCCCTTCGAAAGGGCCTGAAACAGAACAATAATGGAAAAAAATAACGTGACATCCACAACAGCTCAAAAACTGCAGAATTAGAGAGGAAGAACCAACACACAGATCAAACGCATAAATATAATCGCACCTGTAATGTAAAGCTGCAGATTGTTAGTGTTCTCATTTCGGCGCGAAGATTAGTCAAGAGTTTATGAGCAATATCACCCACAATTCTCCTATAATTACACGGGACACCAACAAATTTGATATCCACCTTCCTAACAGGTGACATTGTATTAAAGACGAAGGTCTCATCGATCATCCCAGGTTGGAGAAGCAGCTCCGTTCCATGATATTTGTAGAAGATCAAATTCGGTGTATAGAGTTCGAATGCAAAAACGTGAGAGCCCTCGATTGTTAGAGACGTTAGATTTGCAGACTTGATGGTTACATCGAAAAGCACTCTAACGTTTTGAAGTATCAATGTTTCTATGGTTTCACAAGCACCCAGAATTTGCTCTAACACATCACCATTCCCACCCAAACTAATATGACTCAGTGTCAGACTCTTTAGGGAGGTAAACTTTCTAAACTGATCGGTATCCAAAGCGCAATTACCAGGGGAAAGAGTCTCCAGCGAAGGTTGATCATAAAACACGTCGGGCAAAGGATATGAGGGCCTTCTTGCATCATTAGGATCAGAGAAGTTTAATGAGACTATTTTGGGACGCCTATTTATAGCGAAGATTATAAGCCGTCTAACTTGGCTGTGATACACATCAGCTCTGGTGAAAGCGAATGAGAATGAGTCCAAATTCGGATATCTCAACCGTAGCAAGAATTGATCCATGAAATCTTGATGACGATTCAGACCCAAAAATCCCATCTCAGATATATGCAATTGGTTGGAAAATTCCCATGCCTGTAGAAACAAATAGATGGTAACAAAATGTATTAATTTTTTTACTTCTTATAATACTTGGAACATCTTAAAACTGCGAAAAATAAAAGATTAATGCACTAAAAATAGCAGAAAAGAAAACTGAATATGCCCAAGAAAAATCAGCAAGAAAAACAAACTACCTCTTTCCAATCCTTGGACAGCAGAGAAGCGCGACCGGCTTGGTCGATGGGCAAGAAGGAGAGTATTTGGAATCGAAGGTCAATCGGCAAGTTGGAAATGCGATCAACATAGTCTGACACTTTTATCTTCCCCAACTTGAAGCCTCTTCTCACGGCCCTCACACAACGGGCATTGTCTCGGGCGATTGCCAATGCATTTCTGTTGAAGAGTACTGGCAGTTTTCTCTTTCTTTTTGCCATTGCTTGTGAAAACTGCTTTTGCAAGATTATCAAGAATATTTTGCACTTAAAAAAGATGAAAATAAAAATGAGAGTACACCTTCTCAAGAGGAGAAATTAGTTGGCCGAAGCTAAAACGTTAAATAGGAACTTCTCTCATGCCCATGCAATTGTTTCCATATCAAACAAAAGCTTATATCGAAACAAAACATCGAGAAAAATTAAAGAGATAATAACATTTCTCCAAACCCTAATTAACATCTTTAATGCAAAACATATGGATTATACTTACTTGCTGTTCTTGACACGACTCGAAAACGGAGAAGAAGATGGTTACTGGACAAAATGGTAAGGAAGATGTCTACTGTTTTCTTTCTTTCTTTCTTTCTTTCTTTGGCTGAAATCTTTATTTGTCTATATTGGTCTTCATCTTTTTCTCTTCTAAACATTATATATTTTCCAGGGCTCGCTTTATATATTATGGTAGAATTTTCACTCAAATGCAGAGGAAATTTAATAGAAAAATGAGAGTTTATTCAACGCTCTTTTTTCACTATACCCAATATAAAATTTTAAGTTTCCCCGTCTAGGCACCACTGTCAACTCTAGCAAAATATGAGAGAACCCGTACTTCCATTCATAAGATACAATAAGAGAGCAGCAAATATATATGTAGAATGTTCAAGACTAAATTCAATATTACACAAACATGTTATGACGCCAGTACAATTCAATCAAGTTGGATTTCCAATCATGTACATCTCATAGGTCATTTTCTTAATGGGATTTATAGCTAAATAACCTTTTTTATGAAGTTTTTTTTTTATAAATAACCAAAGTTTTTAAAAATTAATAAAAAGGTCCTTTTTTCTAAAATGTTTAATCAATTTTTTTAAATGATCAACTAGTGATAAACCACGTAATAGTCAATCAGTAATTAATTTACGATCAATCACTGATTAATCATAACGTCACTTACTAAATTTGATAGTCAATCACTGACTGACCAAATCTGAAAAATAACAAACGGTCATTTTCCTAAATAAAAAAAGCTAGATCATCTATTAGGTTAGGTGATTAAAAAGGACCACCCAGTCTAATTTTCCTTACTTGATTTTTAGATATCTATTATGTATGTTTATATTTTATCTCAAGTATCATTATATATGTTATATAAAGCAAATTTCCACAGTTTCCTTAAGTCTTATGATATGTCCATGTCCATCGATATTGAGATTTACTTCGATATTTTCTGTAAAACTGTAATATCAATATTTATACTGATATTAATATTGATATTTTGATCTTTGGATAGAAGCTGGTTGACTGAAAGAAATTAGAGACTTTCTTTCATGTGTTGTATACATAAGCTAAAGGGGTGCTAAAGTCTCAATGCAATTCGAATGTACATAACGAGATTGATGTCTATTGATTTTTTTTTTTTTTTTAACTACTATTGATTAGACGCTTAATTTGTAAAGAAAATAATAACTGAATTTCGAGGCTAATTTAAGGGAATCTTTACAAAGAAAAATACTTTTTCAAAAGAGCCTTATTTTACTTCTTTATTATTATTATTATTATTATTATTATTATTATTATTATTTTATTTGATAAGAGAGCCTTAGTTGCAAAAGTAGTTACATGGCATTAAGACTTTTTAGAAATATAGTACACGACTAAAAATAATATTGCAAAAGTAACAATTGCTTCCATTCTCCAAATTAAACTAAAAGTAATTTATCAATTAATATATAACCAAAAAATTGAAAAGTTCAGATATAAAATTTAAAGGAAAAGATAAAGTGGTAGAGATTTCATGAAACTAACATACAATCAGATCCAAATTAGTTTTTGTTAAAGTAAAAGAAAGAGTTATTTTTGATACCAAGTTCCATGTCGGTCCCTGACTTTTAGTTTTACACGTCCTAAAACCCTAAACTTCTCATCTATTACACAAATGGTAATGTCATTATTATTATGTCAAAAATTAGGAACACATTTTGATCATATAAGCTTTAATATTAGGAACATATTCTGATCATACAAGCTTTAGTTAAAGTTAAAATTGTAATTAAACATTTTTTTAAGGGAAATTGTACCTATATATGAACGGCATTCAAAGGTAAAATTATAACTTCATTAATAATTTATAGCTTAGCAGATATATTTTTAAGGTAGCATTTTAGAAACTTTTAATTACAGCTTTACCATTAATTAAAGCCCAAGTTATTGCGACATATATGTTAAATTTCTGCCCTTTTTTAGGGATCACCAAGGGAAAGATCATATTTACGTATTAGTAAAAAAGTTTGTAATGTAATGACGTACAAGATCAAAAGTGATGAGTACTCAACGCGAGACCGAGCGTATAATTTAAAGGCTGTTTGTGAGAATAATCTTAAAGAGAAATAAAAATATCAAGGAACATGACAATAAAATAAAGAAACATACGCATGCATGCAGGCGTCAGATAGAAACCAAAAACACACGCCGGCGCAAAGAATAACAACATACTCGCAGGTGTCCACCGAAAAGGAACAAAAAATAAAATATAACTTTGCATGTCATTTTAAATATGATTACAAATAATAAAATATAACTTTGCATGTCATTTTAAATATGACTACGATATTAATAGGGTGTTTGGTGGAGTAGTTTAAATTGGATTTTTAAGTTTTAATAGTAAATTTTTTTGAATTTTCAGAAAAAACAAAAAACTTTTTGGGAAAAAGACAAAAAATTTTTGGGAAAAAGACAAAAAAATTTTTAAGATTAATGTTTTGAAATGGGGAGCCAAACACCCCCATTTCTATTGTGGACTCAAACAAAAAAATATAAATTATTAGTAGGTAATATCATGGACGTTAATGAGGCCGTTAACATGGATTTTCTAAAAAAGAAAAAGAAATAGTTACAAAAGGAAATTGATATTAAGCACCCCTAAAGAGATCACAAGGTATCTATTGTGGACGTTAACAGGGTCATGTTTCCTCAGAAAACTGGGGGAGAAATAAAAGAAAAGAGAAAAAAAAAAAAAATTAGTAGACGTCCCAAGGATAATCAGATACCCAGCCAAAATACCGAGGATAGTTTTCTTCCCTTCAAGAAGAAACTAAAAGTCTTATGCAGGGAGTTTCTTGGTTAATTACAATATGGCTTTCCCCAGAAAGTTGTAATGTATGTGTGTATATATATAAATTATATGTCCAGTCGTCACAGACCTCGTCAAAGTCCTAAACACCCAAAAAAATAAAATAAAAATACAGAGAGAGAAGAAAAAATTAGTCGCAAAATTTTTTTATAATACTTGTCTTACCGGATTTTTATTACTAAATGCTGTTTTAGTCACAACCTCATCATAAATTTTTTTTGTAACTAAAACTTTTAGCCACGAGATTTTTAGTCACAAGAAAACGTTTTAGTTTAAGACGAGACTGAAAACTTATATATTATGATAAAATTAAAAGTTTTAAACGCAACAAAAACCCAATTCTATAATATTAATCATAAATTTGTGGCTAAAAGTGGCGTTCATTCATATAAAAATGTAGGAAAAAAAATATTATAAGAAAACATTGTGACAAAAAAAATATATATTTTTCTTTCAATGCAAGTCAATAAAGGAGAAATTTTTCTTCTTGCCGCGGCGGGGACCAAGCCATCATTTACGAAGTCTACTGTGACAATAGGGAAGTTACAAATCCAGTCAAACACGGGTACATAGAACTTGTCTTTTGGCAAGAATATTTATGCATTAATATTAGCACAAAAAAAATCAAAGTAAACAAGACCCTCCAGAAGTCAATATTCCATTTTCAACAAGGCAATAAACGAAATTCACATATTGCATTCATACTTCAATGCAGCCTATGCATACATACATATATATATATATATATATATATGAACTTATATATTAAGCATCCAAAAAAAAAAAACAAACAAACAAACAAACAAACAGAAATGCCTCCAAAAGCTATCCCACTTTCCGGACCCTTTTTTCTTGTCTTATTGGTGGCAATTCTGATCTCTGCAGACACAATTCAATCCAAATCCTCAAACCAAGACGCCTTTGAGTTCATCCAACACCTCAAGGGATGTCACAAGGGCCAGAATACTTCCGGCCTTCACCACCTCAAGCAATATCTTGAGAAATTCGGCTACTTGAACTATGATTCTCGGAACAACAAACACGCCGGCGATGACGAATTCGACGACGTTCTGGAGTCCGCCATCAAATCCTACCAACAGCACTTCCACCTGAAAGTCACCGGAACCCTAGACGCCGCCACGGTGAAGCAAATGACCATGCCTAGATGTGGATTTCCGGACATTGTAAACGGGTCAACCACCGGTTTACCTCCAAATGTGAACAAAGACCACAAACACAAACACCACCATAACCGCAAGATCATCCATGGAGTCTCTCACTACAAATTCTTCGACGGAAACCCACGTTGGCCGGCTACGAAGACCCACTTGACGTACTCCTTTACCTCCGGCGACGCCACGTCAGCGGCCGGCACAGCCAACGCGAGGTCGGCTTGCGCTAGAGCGTTCCAAAAATGGGCGCAAGTGAGCCACTTCACGTTCCAAGAAGTTTCTGACAACTCCGCGGCCGATATTCAGATAGGGTTCCACCGGGGCGAACACGGAGACGGCGAGAGGAACTCGTTCGACGGACGCGGCGGCACTTATGCGCACGCTTTCCAGCCGACATACGGTTGGCTCCACTTCGACGCGGACGAGAATTGGAGCGCAAACCCGGGACCGGAGGAGCTTGACTTGGAATCGGTGGCGTTGCATGAGATAGGTCATGTTCTAGGGCTACATCACGACGATAACGTACCGGAGGCCGTCATGGTTTCGTATTTTAGCTATGGGAAGACGAAGAGGGATTTGCATGCTGATGATATTCAGGGCATACGAGTCTTGTATGGTTTGACTAATAATTAGTTGGGGGAATAAACAAATCAAGCACTACTAAATAATCCTCTCCCTATTTAGAAGGACGGGGATGTTCCGCGGATATATTTATATACATATATATACGCATGTCATGATACTTTTTTCATTTGTTATAGCAAATAAAAGGGGACAGTTCCCAGCAGCATTTTGATGTGACGGGAGTTCTATTTTATTTCTTTATGAAGAAGACGAGAGTTTGATTTTTTTAGTTGTTTTTTGCTTTTTTTTTAATATTTTTAAAGTTTTTTATGTGCTTCTCAATTCAGGTTTTAATGTTTTTTCTTAGTTTCTATTTGAATCTGCAGTTGAAGTAAAATTTTTAAATCAGAGTAGTTTGATTTTTTTTTTAAATTAGTTATAATTTTTATTAATTTAAAAAAAAGATAAAAATCAAACTTAAAAAACACAATTTGATTTGAATTAAACTAAAATATCAAATATACATATATAATTATGGAACTTAGAATAAATAAATAGGATATTTAAAACATTTGTTGAAATAGATAATAAAAGAGGAAAAGAGGTACATAAATGCGACTGTTATGAAATATTCCATTCTTTTAATAGCCACTGCCACAGATCCTGCCCCTATGGAATTTCTAGACTTTGGCTAGATCAACAGGCAAGAAGAGAACACGACATACGGGATTTGGGCCTGCACGGACAGAGAAGATGACGTCACCACGAGGATGGAGGGTGGGGGCCGACGAGGGTAAGCGAAGATGACGTCACCAATAGTTTGCTAGGGTTGTAAAACCGATGAAAGTAAGCGTACATGCGGCGATCAAAGTTCAGTTTTTGGGATAAGAGTTGTTTGATTTTTTAAAAATTAATTAAAATTTTTTTTATTTTTTAGAAAAAAATAAAATAAATTGATTATCTTTATATTGGAGTTGTTGTTCCAAACATTCCATAAAAGTGTTTCAAATTTTAGGCCCTTTTTTTTTTTAATTTAACGTTCATGGTAGGTTAGTTAGATTCAACCTGCTATGAAAATGATTGCTCGATTTGCCATCTGCCAACTAACACATGTCAGCGAGCAGGTTGAACCCGCCAAGGTAAGGTGGTGCAGTTTGGGATGGGGTAGTTTGTGGGTGAGGGGCTGGTTTTGTCTAGTTTTGCTCCTTTTTATAATTACTAATAAAAAAAATTTACCAAAAAAAAAAATACTAATAAGAAAAGGAGAGTTCTATAATGATGTAAAAAATTTAATACCATCAATGGGATAAGATCCAACAAATGAGGACGGTTAGATTATAAAGGTGTACAAATTACAGTATATCCTACAATATGTGATCATACTTAATAATAATAATAATAATAATAAGGTCCTCTCTTCCCAACAACAAACTTCCCGTCCCCCCTCCCCCTCGACAACAATCCAGCTCTCCTCGCAACGACAGTGAACCACTACCATGCGACCCCCCACGAGCCAGATCCACGTCGTGTGTGTGTGTGTGGGGGGTGTAATGACCCGACTTTTCAGACCATTAACTAATTTACTTATTTTTATTAATTTAGTCTTAACACTTATTTACATTTGGTTCTAAAAATACATAATTTTTTTTATAAACTATATTCGTACTATAAAAACTAAATTTACTAAAACTTTTAACTGAAAGAAATGGAAACTTCTAGATGATAAATATCCTATTCAAATTCATATTTAGATAATATTTTAAAAACTATAATTTCATATGAATTAAAAGGAAAAAGTCTAATGTTTTTTTCCCGTAAAGTGCTCATACTAATTTAGTAGTACTAAAATATTGTAACATAGTTATAAATATAGTCAATACAAAATCATTTAGGAAGTCTAAATGAGGAAATTAAATTCATGGTGGTATCCTACTCCCTTCTTTCATCGCCTCCATAAAGCTTTGTCCGTCCATAAGAACATCTAAGTAATTGGCTGCTTACCCGCATTACCTACAACATGAATGCACATACATATGAGCTTTCGTTCAGCAAGTATAAACAATATCTCACAAAATATTTTATACATGTAACATCAAGGATATTCGAAAGTGAATATGATCATGTGTGTTCATTTATGCTTTATTAGATACATGTTTTATCTACTTAAGGGCCCCTATGTCGTACCCATATGCGTGCAACTAATGGGGAGTTAGAGGAGCGACCTTCCAACAGTCTCCAAGGTCATATCTTATAACTTTTATTCTTATCATATCCTCATACTAATTAGAGATTGGTACGACACTTAATCCTATTTTTTTTTATCTCATTCTCATTAATTGTGATAATGTGTAGATTTACATATCACTATGCATATATCATTATAATATAAATATCTGTGGGGTATACTGATCATGTTAATGTAAGAGAAATTATGAACATCAAATACTTAATTAAAGCGATATGTATAATTCATATACTCATCACATCGTCAAGTCAAGTCATAGCAAACGTAGAGCATCAACAAAGAAAAACATTTTGTTCCATGCTGTAGGTGAGGTTTGTACTTACTTGTCCTATGTGCTTAAACTTCCAGAGTTGTATCTCCTGCTATACAAATTTAAGAAATTATCCTGATTTAACAATATTTCATTATTAGATAGAATCATAATTATATTACTTTATTTATTCATTCATTTATTTTATAAACTATAGTGAACTTAATTTACTTATATCATAATTAACTTTAACAATTAATTTTTATTAATTATTAAGTATTAAAATAAATTTCTACTAATTATTATTAATTTAATTTAATTTAATTAATTATTTTGATTAATCAATTGATTAACTAATTAATTAAATAATAATTAATTATTATTTTATTTAATTGAATAATTATAATTAAATTATATAATTTTAATTGACTTATTAATAATATTAATAATTTAATTATGTTACTTAAATATTCTTTCTTATATAATAATTAATAATTATTAATTCTAATAGTAATAATTAATAATTTGATTAACATAATAATTAATATTTGATTAATCTCTAGTTAATCATCCCTAATTATTTTTTATGATTATATCAATGATTAATGATTAATTAATCTCTAATTAATCATGTATTATAATTATATAGTTATTCAACATAATAATCTTGATTATTATCTATTAACTCTTATAATTAATTAATTAATTATTAATCAATTAATTAATTATTAATTATTAATCAATCAATTAATTAATTATTTTATTAATCATATTTGATTATGTATTTATTATTTAATTAATTAATTAAGTAATTAATTAATTAATCAATCAAGGTGACAAGAAGTCACCTAAGTGTACACCTCTATTTTATTATTGGGTTAATCCAAACCCCTTAGCTATGTTCATTAAGTTGGGCTAAGGTAGTCTCTTGGTATATGCCCAGTAACCATCTAGTATACTTTATCTTAGCTCATTAAAACTTGTGATTTAATTTTATAAAATTAGGATTTTTCACATTATTTGATGATACACTTAATAATCAACTATTTCATAACTAGATATATTCATATGTTATGACTTACCCTTATGTCACATTTTAATGTTTTTAATCGTTTTATCGGTGTAGGATTTTAACTTGTAAGATTTATTTAGATGTGAGTATAATTCCGTTTTAGACACTTGATGACTTGTTGGAAAGCTTGAAACATCTAGTTTCTGTCGTTATAATTTATTTTCTAAGATTTCAAGCATTTCAAATATTAATGTGAACGTTTTTCTAAGTGTCTTATGGTAAAATCTCGGATTACCAGATTACAATACAATTTTAAGGGATTTATTAAAATTTATGTATATATCCGTTTTAAACGCATGATATCTCATTTTGAAATTTAAGATATTTACTTTATAGTGGTAAAGTTATTTCCCTTAGTATTTGAGTATTTCATAATATTAACTAAGGTTTTGTTACTATTGGTTTCACATTTGAACCACAATTCTAGATTCATAGGTAGGATTAGAAAAATCATACCAATTTAATTACAAGTCCAAATAAGACAAACGATATGTCATTAGAAAGCTTATAATATCTATTTTGTATTATAAGAATATTTTTATAAAAAGTTAAGGTTTACTGACTCAAAAAATACAAAATCCTTCACTAGTACAGGGTTTTAGCAAGGATTTTCGGTTTGTAGCCCAAATTTTTAAAATTCACCAAAAATTGCACATTTATCCGTTTAAAGTGTATGATACCTTGTTGGAAATCTTAAAGAATCTTATTTTTAGTTCTCTAACTTATAATCCAAAATTTTGAGTCTAAAGGGTTCAGAGAACAATAAACCTGTGACTAGTTCGTACCCCAGAGATCCATTTTCTCCTTAGTTTTGTGTCACAACTTCAAATACACATAACTTTATATATATATAAGCAAATCAAGTGATTCCAAAGCCTAAAATGAAGCTTATCCTCTGTAGAATCTTAATATATAATTTATTTTTTATACTAAAGTTTCTAATACATGCTATATCACCACAACATCCACAAACTCTAACAAGGTTCTTAGATCTTACCGAAATGCTTCGTGGATTCTTTAAGATCTCAGATCTCCAAAGTTCTTCTCAAAACTTTTTTTTTCTAGGTAAGAAGAAGTCTAACATTAAGATCATAACTAAACATCATACTTTAGTTCTCTAAAAATGACTAAAACGCAAAGAATACCACCAGGTTACCTCTAGTAAAACATCCTCTAACTCCGTTTCTCACTTCTTCGATCTTGGTGACGGGGTTCCTTAGAGCCTGAAAATGGAGGGAGGAGGGTGCTTGAGGAGTGTTGGAGTTGGAGATGGAGAATAGTATTGGTGGTTCTTCTTTTTGTTTTGAGCTTGGTGGTGGCTAGAGAATCTAGGGTTTTTGAGTTTAACTTGTGTGAGAGTAAAATGAAATGTTATGGACTTGTCTTCAGCCAACTTTCACCTTAAGGGAGCTGTATTTTGAGGGGTAAAATTGAAAATTTTTGGCTAAATCAACCCTTGCATTGCCGCCACTTTTGGGAGGGGTTTGGAGTGAAAATTTTGTTCAACAAAGTTGAGGTAAGGTGTCACTTTTACTTATCTTTTCTTTGGGTGAACTTGCCAAAATAAACCATGCAATTTCTTACATAAGGTTGCATGCGCGCACCATTTTCTTCTTTTTCTCATTTGTTCAACTTTCTTCTTGTTTCTTGAACCAAAAATCCGAATTCCCCCTAGGCTTTTCTCATTTTTATTTTGTTTTTCTTTCTTCCAATTTCCACCCTTGATCCAATGTTGTCATCTTTATTCTCATCCATTAGATCATCCATCACACCAATCCTTACCTTAAGCTCTCAATGGTCACTTATCATCCAAAGTTTGGCCATTGATTTGCCTATGATCCTTTAACATAAAATCTACACCATTGATTTCAAATCAAACATAATTTTTTATTAATCTTCCACCTTTGGATTTCCAAAGAGTAAATACTAATCATTCATCTTCTATTTATGTGACACATTAATTTCCCAATCACCCTCTCAAAACTTGACTATTGATATGATCAAAATAAATACTAAGATCATTAAATCAACCTACTAATAAAAATTAAGGTTTTTCCCAAAAATTATCGTTATCCCCCTAATATGACATAATAAGTTCTTCGTATAAATTTATATGTCGTTCAACTCATCTTTTATATATTTAAAATTTCTCATTTAAATAGAGAAACTCGACGTTGTTATATCATCGATATCATCACATCGATGATACATATGCAATCATTCATGATCTTGAAATTTAATATTCATTAAAATAATTTATTAGAAGTATATTAATGAAGGAAATCCACAATAATAGTTCATGAATCAAGTTTATGAATTTCTAGAGTATCACAGGGGGGCGGTGCGATGACTTATGTATACGATGCTGGTAATGGAGATGGCGAAGAACTGAGCCGGATCGAGATTTTCCAGATCCATCAGCCATGGGGACACTAACCATCGCCATCGATGCCTCCATGGCAAATTCGTCATCCGCCTCCCCACGCCGTTTACGCCATCTGAAGATCACCCTTGTGCCAACGGTTGTTGATCTGTCATAGGTGTCATCGGCGAGAATGCTAGTATTGTTTTTTTTTTTTTTTTTTTAAATCTGATTGTGAGATTAGAGTTGTGTGTGGGAGGATTCAGATTCATTAGATGGTCTTTAACCTTTCTTGACCATTTAATGGTCAACATTTTTTTTTACCTGATTGATATGGTTAAAAAAACTTGCATCATTATAGAAAGCCCCTTAAAAAAAATCAATAAATTATTTATGGGGACTTCTATGGTGGGGGACGTACTTCTTCGCTCACCAGTGGGAGTAAAAAAGATTTAACCATCCAATTGAAAGTCAACGATATGGAATCATCTTTCTCGTGAAAACAAAAATAGAAACAATTGCACTTGATTATACCATTTTTTATTTCAAATTACAAAATAATTATTTTAAAAACTTTTTTTTTTGAAAAAAAAAAAAAATTAGCTTCCCCCACACCACCGGCCACCACTACCCCTACCTTCGTTGACGTTGCCTATGCAACCTCAGAGATCGACCACCACAACCACCCTTTGGCGGCCTCTGCTACTCCTTCGTCTCCTCCGTCTGCAATGGGCCACTCCACCCCGTGGGCCATCAAGGCCCCTCCACCGCACGACCATCTTTTTTTTTTAATTGTTTGTAATCCTATATGGTTGGATGCATATTAAGTTTAGTGTGTTCAGAGCATCTAAACCTTTTAAATAAAATCGAAGAGTTGAAAATTTTTACACTATTGATGGGTTGAAAAAAGAGTTCTTCTAGTAGAAAACCCCATTATTTATACAAAAAAAAAAAAAAAAAAAGTAGAAAAACATATGTGCTCCTTGAAAACGCCGCCGTTCCGTCTCTATGACACTTACCGATCTAACATTCTTTGCGATAGTCAGAGCTACCATGCCCCCGCCCACCTAAAATAAAAAAAAAAAAAAAAAAAAAAAAAAGGTAATTAATTCGCATAACTCAGCTGCCTCTTAACTCTTCCTTTTTTGTGCAAAAACTTATACAACCGAGGGGAGACAGACAAAACCGAAAAGGTGCAAATATATATTTGTATTCTTCTTTCTCTGAGAAAGAAAAAGAAGGGAAAAATAATAATAATAATAATGGCGCTTTCGCGGCTTCGACAGCCAGTTATTTCTGGGGCTCCTTCTCTGTTAAGAGCTCGCCTCCTCTCATCGACGTCCTCCAGATCCTTATCTCGGTACTGTTGCCATGTCATTTCTGCCTTTTTTATTATTTTTAGTATTATTATTTGTTTTAATTTTTGGTGAATTTGGTTAAGAACACTCCTTGACTTGTACATGTGATGCGACGAGAATTCAGTGGTTGTGTTGAATTCTGTGAAGTGATTTTTGTTCATCACTGATTGTTTTGATCTGGGTTGTGACTTGATTCTTGGGTTTTACTTTGTTTTTTTTCTTATTTTGGATTTGATCGAGTTTGTTTTGGAATGATGAGTGTTTTGAAAAATGGGGTTTTGCGGGCATTTCTTGGTCTGGGATAATACCTTTCAAACTTTGGTGAACTACTTATTATAACAATTAAGAATTCTTCTGTGCTACTATTTTGTGTTTACTTGCATTAAAATTTGTATTTGCCTTTAAGGAAGATAGATGAGTAATGGGTTTTGTTCATTTCATTGACATTTGGATGGTAACTGTCTTTTCTTATTTTTATTTTACACAAAATAAATAATAAATATATGGACCAGTTTGGGGAGAATTTTCTCGATTGAATAGCAAAATGCAGTCTTTGTACTTCCCCTAGATTTCAAAAATTATTGTAATTATGATTATGATTATTTCTTTTTTTTGGATTCTATGTTAATCACGTCTTGTATGCTCGTAGAGAAGCATATTGGATTATGTGTCAATCACTTTGTATCGCTTTACCATACGTATTTATGATTAGATAGGCATGTGAAATCATACTCGCGGCTCTGGAATCAATCCCAAATGGCACCAAGTGTGCATCTCCATGCGTGGGTGAATGGCTTAGTTACCAAATGCGGTACCAAATAACTAAATTGACCTTAATCAAGATGATTGCGTAGATTATTACTATTCTTATACATTGTTCTATATAATATACAAGTAAAAATTTTGACTTTAGATTACAGTCTATATGGACTACTTATTTGATCGCCTGTATAGGTTGTCAGTTGTTTCATATATCGACTTTAATTCTTATAAGTATACAAGGAACGAGTGATATACCAATCTTTGAATTTTAAATACTAGGTAGAAAAAGTCAATAATCTAGTAAACCAATAAAACTGTAGGGTGGCTACTATAATACATGTACAAAAGGTGCCGACCCTACATTTCTTGATGATAGAACTTGATACTGTTGCATCAATGCTTGCTCAATTACATATACCTTCATTGTGTAGAGCTGCATGGCAAGTTAATAACGTTTTAATCTTTTTGCTTTCTGATGCGGCAGTTACAGTCCACTAAATTCTGTCGTGCATGATCAGGGCACTGCTCTAAGGTTTGTATTAATCATTTTCCAGTTGTCTATTGTTGCAATTTTTTTTTATTGCTTATGTCCCAATGCTTGATATTTCACCATGGGAAGACTTCTTCGAACTTTCATGTTAAGTGGGGTTTAAATCTTTAATGATTAGTTTATCTTATAAAAGTTTTACAATTTGGTTTTATCGATACAAAGAGCAATTTGGTTTCGGATTGGACAGATTAGCGTTGAAACTTGAACCAAAACCAATTGTAGGGTTGCCATCTCATAACCAACTTAACCTTAGCACCAAATGGATACGTTCTAACTGTTACTAAAGCCCTCACCCCTGTTTTCAGCTGGTTGGTAGTATGATGTTAGACAAGATTAGGTTTAAATAGTCCATGTTTGTTTTAGTTTTATAGTTTCCTACATATCCAAGCGAAGCTACAGAACATCCTAGTATTAGATTTCAGTTTTTAACTTTTTTCTATTGTTCTTACCTCTTCGGGAAGTTTACTAATGACAAGATTGTTCAGGCCCACATCTTTGCCCATTCTTGGGAGAGTTCAGAGTAAATCTTTGAACTACAAGGTTAGTACATTAAATTATAGAGATTTAAAACTATTTCTCTTCTAGATGCTTCACTGACCTATGTACATTTTCAGCCATGGACCAGTGTCAAGTTCTTCTCAACTTCAGGTATGGCTTATCCATTTATTGATAACATCTTCTTCAACTAAATTGTCGATGAGAAAACAAAAATATCAAGGAAGAAAGAAAGTATTATGCTTTAAGCCGCAAAGCTAAGAGCCTCATCTCCTGTGCGAGCATGGATGCAAACTGCATCTCAATTTTATTCTTTAACTATTTGACTCAATTGTGGCAGACACTTAGTTATGCTTGTTTTGCGATTTTTTATTTTGGATGTTGCTTCACTAGAAAGTCAATTGCTTATGCAGATCCTTCGCATCAGGTCCTTGGGATGCCAGCTTTGTCTCCTACAATGGTAAGGAAGGATTATAGGCATTACATGAAACATCTTCAATTTTCTCCTTCACCTCTGTCTTTTGGTGCCAATAAGTTTTGTTGCCTATTGTTACTTTCTTGCAGAGTCAAGGTAACATTGCAAAGTGGAGGAAGAAAGAAGGAGATAAGGTTAGCGTTACATAACAATAGGGTTCCTTTGATTTAATAATATCCTCGAGCTTGAATCACTGGTATAAAGTTTTCATACTAATAAAATTTTATATTTCATATTGGGGTAGAACACAAAGACATTAGGGTTGTTTCCGTTGTTTAAGTCATGCTTGATATATAAAGCATACAGGCTTCTCTATATAGAACAGTGACTGCTATATGTACCTAATCAAGTGATTTCTGTTTTCCTGATAATTTGCTTTTATTTAACAGATTGAAGTGGGTGATGTACTATGTGAAATTGAAACCGACAAAGCTACTCTTGAGTTTGAAAGTCTTGAAGAAGGGTAATGGACATTAATAACATACATGACGTACATTTACAGTTTACTATTAGGTGATAGATTAACCAGGAACACTCTTTGCTACTCATGGGCTTTGTTTAGTAGAAACGATAAAGGCTTTTTTTTTTTTTTTCCCTTTTTCCTATGTATTTTCCCTCTACCATTTTATGGTCAAGTTTCAAATAATTCCTTGAGCATGAAGTTGGTCTTCAACACAGAGAATTAATCAAACTCCTTTGTGAACTAATCTTTGTAGTCGTACTTGGACAAATTGTCAGGTTTTTGGCTAAGATACTGGTACCTGAAGGTTCGAAGGATGTGCCTGTGGGACAACCAATAGCAATAATGGTATCGTGTGACAAACTTTCCAGCACTGTTTGCTTGAGCTTCTTTTTTTTTTTTTTTTTTTTTTTAAGCCCCATTCCCATTTTCCTTTTTTCACAGAAGTTTATTTAACTTTTAAAAGAGGAAGAGTCGCTAGCATTTTGAGCATCATTTTAATTGTACTAACAATGTCACCTTCTATTTTCCCAACCCATTTAGTCTACTTTATTCTCCCAATTTCCTGCATGATATGAACTTATTATCAATTTGTTCGTGGTGTAGAAGTAACTTATACCTCTCAAGAATTTAGTTTCTGTAACACTAACTTATGTTCATTTGCAAGGTTGAAGATCAAGATGATATCCAAAATGTGCCTGCTTCTGTAGCAGGAGGATCCGAGATTAAAGGGGAGACGTCAGCATCAGACAATGATGTCAAAAATGTGGAACGGGCACAAGAAACAAGTTCTGTAAATATAAACACATCTGATCTTCCTCCGCACATTCTTCTTGAAATGCCAGCTTTGTCCCCAACTATGGTAACAATTAAAACTTTCTGTTTGTCGTGTTAAATGTTCTTTACCGTGATGGAGGCTCACTGATCGAAAAAATTTTCTTTTTTTTTTTCCAAGAATCAAGGGAACATTGCTAAATGGAGAAAGAAAGAAGGAGACAAGGTCAGTCGGACTTAGTCTGATGTTTTGTGTTCTGCCACTGAAATAACTTTTACATCCGAACAAATCGACTCGTAACTGCAGTGACGTGACCTCCATTTTTTATTTTTATTTTTA
This sequence comes from Ficus microcarpa, assembly GCA_025413485.1. NCBI lineage: Eukaryota > Viridiplantae > Streptophyta > Magnoliopsida > Rosales > Moraceae > Ficus > Ficus microcarpa. The sequence goes on from JAINRI010000704.1 coordinate 77,658, forward strand.
TGTACTTAAACAAACAGATTGAAGTGGGTGATATAATATGTGAGATAGAGACTGATAAAGCTACCCTTGAATTTGAAAGTCTTGAAGAAGGGTAAGGTTCTTTCCTTATGCTTGGTTCTTTTGTAGAGTAGCTAATAAACTTCGGCTGGTTTTTATTATGCTAGGGCTCCTTTTGGATCACGTGTCCATTTTCGAAAAGGAAAATTTTCTTGTTTTAAAGAGAAGAGTATTTTCATTTTGGGAATAAGATGGTGTTTGGATGTGTGAAATATTTTCTTTTTAAAAACAAAAAGTTGTCTAGAATGAGAACAAAATAGTGTTGAGTATAGTGCATTGCGAAAAGATTTTAAAAAAATTCCTTTTTTTTTTCTTTTTTAAATGGACAAGACTAGTGAAAGCAAATCATTGCACATTATCTCATCCTCTTCGTCTATATAGTAACTTCCCTTTTGGGAATCTAATCCTAGAAACTAAAACATATATATATTTTTAAAAGCGTTTGATATAAAGTTTATGAATTTTTAGTGAAACATTTTAAGGGTACAATACTCATTGTTTTGGTGAAATGTTTTTAGGTACTTGGCTAAGATTCTTGTCCCCGAAGGTTCGAAGGATGTGCTGGTGGGACAACCAATTGCAGTAACAGTAAGTGTTCAATTCATATATTACTGTTCGAAGCAATCATAAAATGGCAGTGGAGCATTAAAAAAAAAATGAGCCAGAGAGATAGAGAAGAAGAAGCAGAAGAAAGTGGAGCAATATGATTGCTCAGTTTTATTCGCATGTAATTGTCATATTTCATTGTGAAATGGTTAACCTGTGCAAGTTTGTCATTCTCCATTGTCTTTGACAATTATTATAGTTGTTCAATTCATATGAAAGTACAGTTCAGTAAAATAAATAAATATCTTATGAAAACTCAACTGCTGGCTCTTCAAGGTTGAGGATCTGGCTGATCTGGAAACGGTGAAAAACGCTGTAACTAGTGGTTCCACGGTGAAGGAGGAGGGAAAGCCAACTGATACTGATGTTAAAAAAGAAACCGGAGCAAAGAAAGCCCCTGTAAAAAGGATCAGTCCCTCTGCAAAGATACTCATTGCGGAACACGGATTGGACACTTCATCATTGAAGGCATCAGGTCCTCATGGTACGTTACTAAAGGGGGATGTTTTAGATGCAATCAAGTCAGGGGTAGGATCTTCAAAAGTTTCGTCGTCTAAAGGAAAGGCAACTCCATCTCCTCAAGTCCAACGAGAAACTGCTCAACCATCATCAACAGAAAAAAAATCCCACTTGAAGGAGGAAGATTCATTTGAAGACTTTCCAAATAGTCAAATAAGGAAGGTAGATTTCATTTCACCTGACAAATGGTTCCTAGCAAGCGGCTTTTTCATTATAACATTTATAGTTTGTTCAATGAAGATCAGAATCTTATTATTTGTGTTTAATTCTTTTAAAATTTATGGATTACTCTTTAACCATAAGAAAAATATACAAGATTATTTATTTCATGTTTGTCAGGTGATTGCTAGAAGGCTGTTAGAATCGAAACAAAATACACCACACTTATATTTATCATCAGGTTCTGATACTCCATGCTCTATTTTACGTACGTTAAAGTAAGCTAACCCCGTGTATAACACTCTTCTTATTCTTGTGTATCAGAGGTTATACTGGATCCTCTTCTTTCACTTAGAAAGGATCTCAAAGGTATGGAAAACAGTTCTCATTGCTACACTTCTTTTTCCTGAGATAGTTTGAGCCCGATGGATAATTCGTTCTCATTGTTATCTCAACTGCAGAGCAGCATAATGTTAAGGTTTCAGTGAATGACATTGTGATTAAAGCGGTGGCTGTTGCATTGAGAAATGTTCCAGAAGCTAATGGTAATTACTAATAAGCACACGATGACTACTTGATGGGCTGCCTCCTTAGGCTGATATGTCTTTATCGTTTATCTGGGCTCTATTTGTACAAAGAGGTTTACATAGGAGTAGAACCCATTGTTAAGGGTTATGCACTTTTTGTGGGGAGAGGAGAGAATAAAATTTACCTTCCTTAAATTGTCTATTCCATACTTAAATCAACGTTAAAAAGACTAGAAGTTATGTTCTTTGTCAAAAACTTAAATCAATTAATTTCACTATACAAATTCTGGTCCACTCTATTTTCTTCATATCCTAGTTTGCCAAATAGAATGCTGTTTTCATCTCTCACTTTCAAATTAATTATGTGCTCTGACTTAATACATACCAGCTTATTGGGATGCCGAGAAAGGAGAGGTCATTCCACTCAAATCAGTTGATATATCAATTGCAGTGGCTACTGAGAAGGTAATGACGTTATTAGTATCTAAGTGTTTATACCATATAAAATCATATTGTAATAAGTATATTTTGTTCCAGGGTTTGATGACTCCAATAGTGAGGAATGCTGACCAGAAGAGTATATCAGCCATCTCCTCAGAGGTACGCCGCTGCCATGCCTTTAGTTTTGTTGTTATTGAACTTCACCGCCTTGTTCTTTTTTCCGTTCCTTTTTTTTTTTTTTTTTGTTCCTCTCACTTAGGGCTAAAAGATTCTGAATACAACGTGAGGCATGAATCGTTAAATATGTATTTTCCTATGATTTTTCGCACTGATTGATTAAGAGTTGAAAGAAATTTGAGTGAAATGGTAGGATTTAATTAGCCAGTCAAGTTATTCTGATAGATTCTATGTACAATATCTATTTCATTATGTAAATACTTTAATTGGGAGCTTGTATTTATACTTCGTGGTTATCAACTTCCTTTGGAACATTTTTACTCAGGTCAAGGAACTAGCTGAAAAGGCTCGGGTGGGAAAGCTTAAACCAGATGAATTCCAAGGAGGAACTTTCAGGTCATTTTTTGGCTTGTTGCTCTTAATTTTTCTAGTTTTTGCCTCAATCCCTGTAACCGTCTCTTGTTGATAGCAATAACTATGAATCTTTTAATGCTTGTGCAGCATTTCAAACTTAGGAATGTTTCCTGTGGATCACTTTTGCGCGATTATAAACCCTCCACAGGTTCTTTCCCTCACTCCATTTGTTTGCTATAGCATGTTTCTATCGCTCATTACCTCTTCATTTAGTCGCACACTGTTGAGATATTAGGTGTTCACTATCTCCTGCCTTGCTTAGTCCTTCAAGTTTTGCAGGCTGGTATCCTTGCCGTTGGCAGAGGCAACCAAGTTGTTGAGCCCATAGTTGGAAGTGATGGTAAGATTAAGATGCTTGCTTCTTTATTGTACGCAATCAAATAGTTGGTGCCTCGAGGATTGGGCTATGTCATGTGACTTTTCTTTCTATTTTTTCCTGCAGGAGTCGAGAGGGCTGCAGCCGTCACCAAGATGAACCTGACACTGTCTGCTGATCACCGTGTTTTTGACGGCAAAGTTGGAGGTACTTAATGTTACACTCTTAAGTTCCAAGACTGAGATAATGTCGTATAATTGGATGATTAGCACATGTGGTTCTGGTGTCACTGAGATAAATCACATTCAGTTTGGATTTAGTAAACCAAATTGTGGACAATAACTTGCTGTTGAGGTTCAGTGTTGAACAAGTGACTTAATGTTACGGGATTTCACTACCAAGTTCAAGCCTTCTATTTGAAGGCACAAAGGAAACCACTTGCACAATGCCCCAACTTTTTGGTGGCAACATAGCCAAGTCCGTCCTTCCTTTATGACATGAAACTAATCGGGCTAGAATATACTGATGCTGTGAGTTAGATGATGTAGACTTACTTTCATAGTAACCCACCAGTTTGTTGACCAACTATGAACGGTGGCCCATTCCATTGTCTTGTTCATCACTTTTGACCGGCAAATATTGAACAACCCAACAAAAGTTCTCTCTGTCTTCTACAAAAATCATAGTTTTTCTTTTCAATATAGACAACTAGACATTTGCAGTTCATTCCTGGTCATGTTTTTGGCTAGTTGCCAATAACGAAATTCCGATGT
>JAINRI010000705.1:0-18033 GCA_025413485.1 Ficus microcarpa
CATGGAACAAACTCCATTAAATATATATTAACTATCGTTTATTTGGCCACTAATTTACATAACAGAGCCTCGAGGAGGGTTAATAAATAAAGTAGTATGAGTGTGTAACCATCGTTTCCAATTTTGAATCCATATTTTACATCCGCCACCGAGGGGTGATCTAAACATAAAATATGCCCAAAATTGTTATCCTTTCGGAAATCCAAATCAGTGTGCGCTCTAGGTAAGATACCTATCCGAAGGGAATTCTCGGATCGAAACCGAGTAGTAGGCACTACCATGCGTAACTATTGGACCAACGATGGAGGCCGTAGGTCTTAGTGTGTAAAACCTTCTCCCACTCAATCTTTTAAATTAGGGTTTTTTTTTTATGCATAAACAATATTTATTGAGTGGCACTCCCTAGTCTATATGGCATGTTATCAATACATCATGAAATAGTATACATATTCATATAGCAAGTCATCATCCATGGTTTGCAAAATATGTAAATAGCCGTGGATCATGATTCCATCCTAGAGAAAAGAAAATTGCAAAATTTACAAAAATTAACCGAAACATATATCGGCCTTCATTTGTAGATCCATGCCGTGTATCCTTCTTCAATGTGTCTTCCTTCTCCAATGTCACATCTTTTTAAATTTAAAATTAAATTTAAATTTCAAAAAAGATTATATGTGATTTTTAATTTTAATCAAAATTACAAAATATCAAAATTTAAATTAAAAATCCGGTTTATTAAATTTTAAAATTTAAATTTTGAAATTTCCAAATTTAAAATTTGAAATTTCCAAATTTCAAATTTAAATCACAAAATTTTAAAATTCATAATAATATCCATTAAATTTAAATTTAAATTTTCAATTTTGATTTCCAAATTATCAAAATCACATATCATTGGAAATTAAATTTTCAAAAGATTCTTGTGTTTTTTTTTTAATAAAAAAATTTTTTTTAATTAAAAAAAATTTCCAAAAATAAAAAAAATCACATCCTTTGAAAATTTCCATACCTTCGTTCATCTTCAATCTCCTTGAATCCATTGTAGCCCGAATTTTACAAAAAAATTCCTATGCCGTTTCCGGCTTACAAAATTTCTAGGAATTGAAAGAACGACCTAGCGGTGATTATAGACCGCATCTATTACACTTGAAAAACCTAGATACAAATTCTAACCTCTATGGAATCATGACCGGCAAAATTGAACAAGCATCATATATTATCAAAATAATATAAAGCATTCATCCATACATCCATTCATAATATATTTAACATACTCAAAATAAAACCTAGAGTGCCAACTCTCTAAAATATTTCATTAATGCATGGAGAGAAATTTATTTGATCAAATAATTTATATTATATGCATGATCATGAGTTGGCTCTGATACCAGTTGTTGGAAAAATCGGATCCGGTATTGGAGTTACGGCGCAGCGGAAGTTTTAAAAATTTTATGCCGTTTCCGGAAAAGAAGCTCATGATGCATATAACAATAAATTAATTCATGATCAAGCGTACCTTATTTCTTGGATTCCGGAATTGCTAGAGCGTTTGACCAACGTGTCTTCTCTACTATTCTCGAGTTCCACGTCTCAAGTGTGTGTGGGCACACGTTCTATGAATCCAAGCGACCGGTATTTCTTTCCGAAGTCTAGATCCCTCCTTCTCAATTCCGATGATCCTCGTTGAGAATTTGATCCAACTTCTTTCTTCAAAACTACAAAACAGAAACCGGTTAACCTCCTATGAAAATAATCACTCGGTTTAACCTTTCTCGCAGTTTTGATTCAATGGAATTTTCTTTCTTTTTCTCTCTCACAAGAAAGCCGAATTTTTGATGTGGAAGAAAAAAAAATTTTTTTTTTATTAAAAAAACGTTTTTCCCTTTAAAATTATCAAAAATTGGTTTTTCAAGAACTCCTAGCCTTTATATAGTATTACAATCCTTTTCAAAATTTATCTCCTACTTGAAAAATAATTAATAATTATTTTCCGGATAAATCTTGAACCAAAAGATCATACAACTTTAGGGCTAGATTCATTGAACCTAAAAACAAATTTCAAGAGGAAATCCCCTTTAAAATTCGGCCACAAAGTGAGAGAAATCTTGATTGGTGGTTTAAATTTTAAATCAAGAATCTAGACTAGTCAAAAGATCCTAGTCCTATCTAGATTCAAACTTCTTTTAAACCTTTTCGAATTTAAATAGGATTCACATATTTGAATAAATATTTTCCATAAACATTATCCATATTAATTAATTTAAATTAATGAAATATTTCAAATTTTCTTTCCTCACAAAAACCATGCACCTCTTTAATTAGGAAAGAAAAATTCATGAAATAATCTCCATTATTTAAACCAATTAATAATTAAATGTTAGGAATATATTTAAATAATTTTGAAACAAAATTTTCTTCCCTCCATACAATTAAAAAACGTGCACCACTTTTAATTAGGAGAGAAAAATTTTGTTTTCCAAAATTCAAATACAATCTTATTTTCAAAATTCAAATTAACCAATCACATGTTGACAAATCATTTGTCTACAAATTTCACATGTCCAATCCTTTCTGGATTGCATGTTAGAGAGTACCATGTCTTAATAGACATTACAAAATTCCATTTACAATTTACCGATCTCATTAGGAACAAATCCCGAGACGCTTCGTGGAACTATATGAGCTAATAGAGGGACCCGATGGAAATATGTAAAGAGGCTCCTATAATTGTGAAAAATTAATCCCAGATTAATTATCCATCAATTATCAACTTCAAAACTATTCCACTAAAAGTTTGAAGCTGAACTCCTGTTTACATACCGTATTACGAAAGCTCTCTCACGTAGTGCTTCTTCCATGATTTATTCATCGCTTGCTTAATCCCCATATGTTATCCATGATTGAATTAAGGACTTTTTCCGTTTTACCTTTTCAATCATTTTAACTTAAAGTTCAATTATTCTCCATTGAAAGAACCACCAATTGTAAAACCATACAATTGGAAAACCACCAGAGAACACAAAGTAAACCGATGGCCAAGATCTTGTTATACTATCTTTCAATCCCCGAATAATACCTTTAAGTAGATAACATTTACTATCATTAAGATAGCTATGGATTCCGTATCTATGAATCTTGATTTCTCCATCCATAAGTCATGCACCCAAAACACAAGTATGTTGACCATGAATTAACAGTGTCTCACCTTTAGTGCATCAAAGTACATAAGTCATGGATGCGAACTCAAGTAATCATTTCAGGATTAAGATTAATGCAGGATGATAATCAAAGTATCATTGATTCTTATAAACGGAATTATTAAACCGAATCAATTAACACTTTAGGTCCAGTCCAATGTCATACCTCAATACTGGTATACATTAAAGTTTCTACTCGGAACCTATCCGATGGTCAAGACAAACCATCCCTCCAAGGAAGTAGACAACCTTTACAATCTTATCATGAATAAGATCCCCAAATCTTATTCCGTTGATTGCGGACTATTTATTTAGACTGTTATCAAATTACCACGTCTTCTATGCATACCCCGTATACATATGGTAATTCGATATATTACCAACAGCCTAGGAGTATTTTATGTTTGCTCAAAATAATTATACAATCAACAAATGAAAGTAAATAGGACACAACTTATTAAACATGAATAATTTCCTCTTATTAATATCAAAATGTCATATTTACAGAAAATCCCTAAGATTTTCTATCCTTAGGGCACCTATAGATCCCAACAGAAAGTTGCTCAAAACAACTTTTACTAGAGAGTAGCGTGAACAGAATCTTGAAATAAGACTCCAACAGCCTTCGTTTTCCCCAAAACCCGTGGCTGATCCCTGGGGCCAGTTTTCACTCCGTTTTTCAGGATCAGCTAGTTTCAAACTAAAACTGGTACTAATGCAAGCTGAACTAGATTTTTCACAAAACACAAAAGTTTTAGCATTTTTTGAGAGCTTCAACTTTCGTGAATACAAGTTTTTCAAATTCAAAGCCTATTTTTAAACTGGGCACGTTTTATGGAAGGTGCGAAGGGAGTCCGAAATCCTGCACATAAGTTTTACAAAAATTTTTTCTAGAAAAATTGTGAAGTGCTTTTAAATGGTTATTTTAGCTTCGAAAATTGTTCCAAAGGCAATCTCCAACTTCAAATGATTTTATAAAAGATCTGTTTCGAAAACCATGAATTTTAAGGGCTCGGGTTTGAAATTCCACATTTTTCCACGAAGTGAAGAAAAAGAGGGTTTCAAACCAAGTGTTAACAAGTCAAGGAAAAATGATGATTTTAAGCCAAAATAATTTTAAGATAAAGAAGCAAGAATTTTTACAAGTGAATGAAGGATTTTTGGAAGATAATTACACAAGATTTTCCAAAAATAAGGAAGAGGAATTTTAAAATAAAATTGGTAAGCAAGCCGACTACGAACGGTAACCGAATGTTATATCCGAGTTACAATTCCAAGGTTGACCCAAGGTTTAATTAAGGCTAACCCTAGGGGTTACCCAACATAGTGTCACGCCCCGACTTATCGCCACCAAGCCCATGCGGCGTCTGACCACGCGAACCTGGGGTTGTGTTCGGTTCGTAACAATTACTTACTTACTTGCTTAATTGAAAAATAAAGTTACCCAATTTCTAGAGTAAATTTTTTTTTCTTTCTTTTCTAAAATCGTTACTAGAAAACTTTTATTACGGAAATCATAAAACTTTAACTCAAGTAAAATATAGCTTAAAACTGCTTTTCTTTTATAAACTTTATCTGATGTACTCACTCGAGTACTGAGCTTTCACCTATGAGGAAAGCTCCATACATACATACATACATAATCTAAATCGTGGACCAGATCCGACCTACAGCGGACCGGTACAACACGTGACAACTGGCTTGCCATACTGCTAAAACTGAAAACTAATCATACATACTGAAACATAATGAAAACACATTTTCATTTTAAACGCATTTCGGAAACCCCGTAGCAGTCCATACCCACGTTTCTCATTCTGTTGCGCCATCTCTCCACAGCTTGTTTCAGAAAGTGCCGGTAGGAAACTTACCTACAGCATGAACGTAAGTAATGAGCTAAAAAGCTCAGTAAGCACAACGTCCTATCCGCATGCAACTAATGCACAAAAACGTGAACCAATTATGATTTATTATTAAAATCATTTATGGTCTTACTACTGATCTTATCTTGCCACTATAACATGTGTGTATGTACTTAGGTATGTAACCATGGAGTGATTGAAGGCGGTCTGACCAAACCAACTCAAACCATGAAACACATAGTTTAACATGGAGTAGTGGAGGCAGCCCTTCCATATCAAGTCAAACCATGGGACATGCCGTTTAAACTTACCACGAAGGCAAGCTAGTACCACACAACATATCCTATTTAACTTAACTCTTGCTTACCATGTGACTTATTTTTAGTGGACATGCTTCGTGATGTCACAAAATCTAACATAAAACATACTACATGCTTGACATAACCTAAACATTCTGCATAACATGTACATAACATGAACAGACTGCTTAACCTAACATGGAACGTACTACATACTTAACATGCATGGACATACTGCATAACATGACCTTAACTAATGCTAGGAATGCTTGATTTCTAGGGTGTTTCTACTGTTTACTTGGGCTATATCGCCCATACTGACATATTTTACAGTATTTTCTCATACTGTATCATTTTTTGGTGTCGAGTCAACCGTTGACCACTCTTGGTCAAACTTTGACTTTTTTTTGTCAAAGTTGACTTTTTCGGTCAAACTTTGACTTTTTCGGAACTGCGTCCTAATTCATCCTTTTCGACCTGAAAGGGCGTTTTCTAACCTTAAAAATCTGTTCTAAGTCTTATTGAGCCATAAGACTTCGTAAAACGTGTGAAAAACTCTTAACTGAGTTTTTCCATAAACATCACAACATATGTTCATAATTCCTCTTTTAGAAGGAAAATGGCAACATGAAATTCTAGGTATCACATTCTACCCTCCTTATAAAATTTTCGTCCTCGAAAATTCTGATACTTCTAGGTAACTTTTCTTCAAAAATACACCATAAGTCCATAATGGTTCGTTCATGTTCCCATTTTAACATTTAATGGGATCGTATCTCTTATACTGAACCATAATCTTACTTTCATATCTTCATATTTATCATACTTACTGGCTTACATGCTATCATGCTTATCATACATGCTTACATACTGCTGAACTTACTTACTTATCATACTATACTGATCATACTTACCTTACTGATCATACTTATCTTACTGCATACTGTCATACTAACATACTGTCCTTTCCTATTGCATCACAAGAACTATTTACATAAAAAGTTGGACAAGTATATCAAATAACTCGTCACACTTTGAAAACATAACTCATACTGCTTGTTCTTACTTGAAAAACTTACTGAAAAATCGTTTCCATTCTTGGAAAACATATCGTATCATACTTTAATACTCTTTCTGGAATATAGTTTCTCTCTTGAAACTTGATCCTATGCTACTAGAACCCTTTTACTCTACATAAAGGCCCCCCTTTCTTGGACTTATCCTCAAGGTTTACGACCTTTTGTAATCAGTTTCCTATCTCGGAACCTCTTATGTATGACAACCCCTATCTTGGAATTTCTTCCTCAAGGATTTGGTCGTCTTTCTAATCGTGAAGGGGTTCCATTAACATAAGATCATAGTCTGAGCATTTCTGCCAAAAATACTATCTTTGAAACTTTTCAAAGTTTATTCTGGAAAATTCATAATATCGTACGAGTGATGCGTTGGAAGGTCTACTAACATATTCAACTACTACTTGTGTGACGCCCCCTTACTACGTGGAGCAGTCACCTTACCTTACTTACTTACTTTACTTGAAAATTTGGGGATATATATTTTTTTTTGACTTTCTTAAAACTCTGATCCCTTTTTTTTTTTTTTTTGAACATACATAATAAACATTGTCTTTAGCATCATATCATTCTACTTAAGTAAACGTTACTTAAGGTGTTTGGTTCCAAAATACCGTAAAGCAGTATTTGTCTTTACCATACATACTTATATGTACAAAACTTCTTTACTTATCAAAAGATTTGCGGAAACTATGCGTAGTGGTATCCATACCGCCTTCGTCTGCCGCCACACCGCTCCAACAATGCCCAGCATTAAGCTGCGGGTTTCTTACCTACAGTATGAAATATAACTGAATGAGCTTTCGCCCAGTAAGCACAAACATAATCTCACAAAACATTTAAAACATCATGAAAAACATACATCATCATATGCATATGCATGAACCATTTATGTTCAATTTATGCATTTCTTTTAACTTTCTTACCTTTCTTATGGGCCCCTTAGTGTACGTACCCTTAACTTGTAGCGCGCCGCTGGACACAGTTAGATGGGGTTGCAAGTCCCTAACTGCTCCAGGAAAACACAAGTGATTACACCCTTTACAAAAACGAGAGGGCGAATCCATAACTTGTATATAAAAATCCTCCACCTTGGGGAGGTTGGTACGACACTTTACTTGTGACTTCTTACCATGTTATTTATCTTTAGTGAACATACCATATGATGTCACTACATGATAACATACTTTGTATCTCATTAATAACATGGCATGGCATTCTTTTCATTCATGGCATTTGCAAACATGACATTTTCATAAACATGACATTTTGCAAATATAGCACTATTATAATCTTTTACAAAAATAGCACTTTTTATCAACATAGCATTTTACGAAAATAGCACCTTTTATAAACATGGCATTTCGCAAAAATAGCACTTTTCATAAAACATGGCATTTCATAGATATGGCACACAACATATTGCAGCATATTTGAAAACCACATACTTGAACATAATTTACTAGTTTTCATACTGCAGGTGAGGTTTGTACTTACCTCTAGTGCCGTATCCTTAGAATCGCGTTCCTTAAATCGTCGGCAACCGCAATTCACTTTCCTGATATACCCAAAAATATAGGATCAGGATCCTTTCGTAAGGTGTTGGTGACCTACCAACACTCACATTTACTTTTGGTTGTATGTCCCCTATTCATGATATCCATCTAGGCCATATTTATCCCCATTCTTTATTGAACTTGGATAAGTCCTTATGAGGTTACATTGGGTAACCTTTTTGGTTAGAGCCTTGTTCTCTTATTGGGCTTTGCTCATATATCCTTGTTATTGGGTTATTTCCATTAACCCTTTAAGTCTTAGCCCAATACACATGTGGGTATCCCTTAGGGTTATATTGGGTAACCCTTAAGGTTAACCTTAATTAACCTTGGGTCAACCTTTTGTCAACCCTTGGTTATCCTTGGGTTTGTAACTCGGATATAATATTCGGTTACCGTTCGTAATCGGCTTGTTTACCAATTTTACTTTAAAATTTCTCTTCCTTATTTTTGGAAAATCTTGTGTGATTAATTTCCAAAAATCCTTCATTTTGCTTGTAGAAATTCTAACCCCTTTAATTAGAAAATTCATTGGCTTAAATTTCATTATTTTCTTTAACTTGGAAATGTTTGGTTGAAACCATCTTTTTCTTTACTTTATGGGAAAAATGTGAATTTCAAACCCGAGCCCTTAGAATTCATGGTTTTCGAAACAAATCTTTTATAAAATCATTTGGGTCCGGAAACCGCCTTTGGAATGGTTTCCGATGCTAAAATGACCATTTTGGAACACTTCATGATTTTTCTAGAAAAGATTTTTGTGAGACTCATTTGTTAGATTTCGGGCTCTCTGCGCGTCTCTCACAAAACGTGCCCAGTTTAAAAATCGGCTCGGAATCTGAAAAACTTGTCTTCACGAAAGTTGTAGCTATCAAAAAATTCTAGAACTTTCATGTTTTGCACAAAATCTAGTTCGGCCTAGATCAGTACCAGTTTTTATTTGAAAACGGGTTAACTCTGGAAAACTGTGTGGAGAACGTCTCAGGGTTCAGCCACGGGTTTCGGGTAAAACGAAGGCCTTTGGAGCCTTATTTCGAGATTCTGTGCATGTTGTCCTCTAGGAGAAGTTGTTCTGAACAACTTTCGTGTTTTAACTTTTACCTCATTCGGCCTCTAAGGGCATGATATTTCCATTTTCCAGAAACTGCTCAGGTTCGAAACCGAACTGGCAGTTTTGAGTGTTGTTTTCGGTTTACGTCCTACTTCGCGGAACTAACTCGACCGATCACATCGGGAGCTTAGACAACATCAAGCAGCGCTTCTAACGTCCCATTACAACCATAAATCCATCTCATTCTACTCATGCAACCCCAAATCCGAAAATTAAAAAGATTAGGGTTACATGGTTCTAACTCATGCATCATCACATGCCATCACACAAAATCCATCCCTAAGTCTAGCAAGCTCTCTTGGCTGCCAAGGGCAGATTTTTGGCCTAAACTTATGGGACATACAACCTATCTTCTAGCATGAAAATCCATCATTTTCAAGCACAAATTTTTAAAGCAATCAAGCATAAAAAAATCAGCCAACCAACCCTAACCTATCAAGCACATACACACCAAAAATAGGACTGAAAATTAAATGGACTTATGTCCTTACAAACCATTCCAAATCATCATTAAAAACCTTAAATAAAGCTTAGATTTAAGGAGGTTTAAGAGATTTACCTCAACCTAAGTTAGGGTTTTTGAAATCCCGAGGTTTTCTTTCCTTCCTTGGCTTGCTCTTAGCCCACGACTTCACCACACCATGAGATCCAAAATTTTATTTTTGTTAGCTCTAAGGCTCCACAAAACCGACCCTTAATCCAAGATCACAAGAAGAAAAAATCAAGTTTTTCCTTACCTCTTTTTCCTCTTGTTTGGTTCGGCTACCACCTTGGAGAATCACCAAAAATTCTCAAGCCCTCCTTGCTCTTGGTTGCTCACGGTTTTTTGGTACAAAAGATGCACCAAAAATTTTACTTCTTGGTTTCTTGCTAGACCACTCAAAACCTCTCCTCTCCTCAAGATTTTTCCTTTAAAATTCCAGATTTTTCCTCTCCTCTTTCCTCTCTCAACTTCGGCTACAACTCTTGGTGGAAACCACAATTTTTCCTCACTTTTTCTCTTGCAAAACCGTGCCCTCAAAGATGAGCATTTCAGAAATTTTCTTGCTCTCACACTCTCCTATTCTCTTCCTCTCTCTCCCACGGTTTGTGCTGAAAAAATCTGAAGGAGGATGTGAAGGTTGGCTGCCTTGGGAAGGGAAGTGAGAAGGGGTTTGCTTGCCTCAAAACAAGGCTTTAAGTCTTGTCTTTCTTGTCCATTGGTGCAGCCAAAATCAAGGGGAGTTGGAGGGGGTTGCAGCCGGATTTTGGGGAGGGGAAAAGGGGAGTGGATGGGCTGTTGATGGGAGTGGTTGGCAGCTGAAAATAAGGGGAAGATAAGGCATGTGCACTTGTCCTTGCTTAGTTAGATTTTGGTTGGTCATTTAGTTACCAAAACCAAACTATTTCTTTCCTTTTTCTTTGAATTGCCGACCATGATGGAGGGGGTAGAGGGCTGCCAGATTTTAAGGAGAAAATGGCATGGGTTTGGCTCATTATTTTAAGCAAAAAGTGACTAGACTTGATGGACAAAAGTTAGTGCACTTTTATCCTTAATTTAAGGCTTTCCCATTTTTTTTTTCTTTTCCTTTGTGTCTCCCATGTATGGCCGGCCATCATGCATGGTAAAATCCACATAATGCAACTTTGAGTTAGTGGGGGGTGATGTCAATGGTTGATGTCATCTTCCACTAGCTCTTCCAAGGCCTTGTTTGGCCATTTCGGTCTTTCACAGCTCTTTTAGCGCTCTACAGTTATTTCCAACATTGTGATGAGCATTCTTATTTTATATTTTGATCCAAAAATTATTCCATGTAAATTTGGACCGAAACTCTATTTCTCCAATTTTTCGAAGACCTTTTTGTCCTTAATTCTTTTTCGGTGTGCTTGATTTTTCTAGGGTAGATTTACGGCTTATAAAACTCCATTTTCGGAGATTCTTTTCATATTCCTTCATCATACTTGTAAAGTCGACGTTGTGACCCGTCACGGTCAAACTTTGATTTTTTGGTCAACCCTTTGACTTTTTGGTCAAATTTGACTTTTTGGTCAAACTTTTGACTTTCGTGAAATTTCATCCTTTTTCATTCTTTTTCCTTTAAAAACTTCATTCTTGGCTCGTAAAATATTAATTGAGTCTCAAAATCTTTAAATGAGGACTCGAACATCGTTTAGATAAAATTATGAATTTCTCATTATTATTCATAATTTTTCATATAACACATCATGGATACATAAATTAGACTCTAATTCCTTATGAATAAGGAGATTACAAGTTTTCAAAATTTCGGGTCTTACAACCTACCCTCCTTAAAAGATTTTCGTCCTCGAAAATTAGAACAAATCGGGGTAGTCTCTCTTCATATCTTCTTCTCGTTCCCATGTCGCTTTTTCGATGTGGCGGTTTCTCCATAGTACCTTGACTAGAGGAATAACCTTATTTCTTAACACTTTTTCTTCTCGTGCCAAAATCTGGACTGGCTTTTCTTCGTAAGTCAGATCTTCTCGAACCTCGATCGGTTCGTGCTCGATTACGTGTGAGGGATCCGGAACATACTTCTTTAGCATTGATACATGAAACACATTGTGCACATATGCTAATTCTTGGGGCAGGGCCAACTTGTAGGCTACGTTCCCAACTCTTTTGAGTATCTCGAACGGTCCTATATACCTCGGGCTTAATTTCCCCTTCTTTCCGAATCGCGTAACTCCCTTAAATGGAGCGATTTTGAGGAAAACCAAGTCTCCTACTTGAAATTCGAGAGGCCTTCGGCGCTTGTCGGCGTAACTCTTTTGCCGGCTAAATGCAGTCTCCATCCTTTGTCGTATGAGCTTCACGTTTTCCGTGGTCCTTCGAATGAAATCTGTAGATACAAGCTCTTTTTCTCTTGTTTCGTACCAGTGGACTGGAGATCTGCATCTTCTTCCATATAAAGCTTCATAAGGAGTGTTGGAAAAATCGGATCCAGTATAGGAGTTACGGCGCAGCGGAAGTTTTAAAAATTTTATGCCGTTTCCGGAAAAGAAGCTCATGATGCATATAACAATAAATTAATTCATGATCAAGCGTACGTTATTTCTTGGATTCCGGAATTGCTAGAGCGTTTGACCAACGTGTCTTCTCTACTATTCTCGAGTTCCACGTCTCAAAGTGTGTGTGGGCACACGTTCTATGAATCCAAGCGACCGGTATTTCTTTCCGAAGTCTAGATCCCTCCTTCTCAATTCCGATGATCCTCGTTGAGAATTTGATCCAACTTCTTTCTTCAAAACTACAAAACAGAAACCGGTTAACCTCCTATGAAAATAATCACTCGGTTTAACCTTTCTCGCAGTTTTGATTCAATGGAATTTTCTTTCTTTTTCTCTCTCACAAGAAAGCCGAATTTTTGATGTGGAAGAAAAAATTTTTTTTTTTATTATTAAAAAACGTTTTTTTTTAAAATTATCAAAAATTGGTTTTTCAAGAACTCCTAGCCTTTATATAGTATTACAATCCTTTTCAAAATTTATCTCCTACTTGAAAAATAATTAATAATTATTTTCCGGATAAATCTTGAACCAAAAGATCATACAACTTTAGGGCTAGATTCATTGAACCTAAAAACAAATTTCAAGAGGAAATCCCCTTTAAAATTCGGCCACAAAGTGAGAGAAATCTTGATTGGTGGTTTAAATTTTAAATCAAGAATCTAGACTAGTCAAAAGATCCTAGTCCTATCTAGATTCAAACTTCTTTTAAACCTTTTCGAATTTAAATAGGATTCACATATTTGAATAAATATTTTCCATAAACATTATCCATATTAATTAATTTAAATTAATGAAATATTTCAAATTTTCTTTCCTCACAAAAACCATGCACCTCTTTAATTAGGAAAGAAAAATTCATGAAATAATCTCCATTATTTAAACCAATTAATAATTAAATGTTAGGAATATATTTAAATAATTTTGAAACAAAATTTTCTTCCCTCCATACAATTAAAAAACGTGCACCACTTTTAATTAGGAGAGAAAAATTTTGTTTTCCAAAATTCAAATACAATCTTATTTTCAAAATTCAAATTAACCAATCACATGTTGACAAATCATTTGTCTACAAATTTCACATGTCCAATCCTTTCTGGATTGCATGTTAGAGAGTACCATGTCTTAATAGACATTACAAAATTCCATTTACAATTTACCGATCTCATTAGGAACAAATCCCGAGACGCTTCGTGGAACTATATGAGCTAATAGAGGGACCCGATGGAAATATGTAAAGAGGCTCCTATAATTGTGAAAAATTAATCCCAGATTAATTATCCATCAATTATCAACTTCAAAACTATTCCACTAAAAGTTTGAAGCTGAACTCCTGTTTACATACCGTATTACGAAAGCTCTCTCACGTAGTGCTTCTTCCATGATTTATTCATCGCTTGCTTAATCCCCATATGTTATCCATGATTGAATTAAGGACTTTTTCCGTTTTACCTTTTCAATCATTTTAACTTAAAGTTCAATTATTCTCCATTGAAAGAACCACCAATTGTAAAACCATACAATTGGAAAACCACCAGAGAACACAAAGTAAACCGATGGCCAAGATCTTGTTATACTATCTTTCAATCCCCGAATAATACCTTTAAGTAGATAACATTTACTATCATTAAGATAGCTATGGATTCCGTATCTATGAATCTTGATTTCTCCATCCATAAGTCATGCACCCAAAACACAAGTATGTTGACCATGAATTAACAGTGTCTCACCTTTAGTGCATCAAAGTACATAAGTCATGGATGCGAACTCAAGTAATCATTTCAGGATTAAGATTAATGCAGGATGATAATCAAAGTATCATTGATTCTTATAAACGGAATTATTAAACCGAATCAATTAACACTTTAGGTCCAGTCCAATGTCATACCTCAATACTGGTATACATTAAAGTTTCTACTCGGAACCTATCCGATGGTCAAGACAAACCATCCCTCCAAGGAAGTAGACAACCTTTACAATCTTATCATGAATAAGATCCCCAAATCTTATTCCGTTGATTGCGGACTATTTATTTAGACTGTTATCAAATTACCACGTCTTCTATGCATACCCCGTATACATATGGTAATTCGATATATTACCAACAGCCTAGGAGTATTTTATGTTTGCTCAAAATAATTATACAATCAACAAATGAAAGTAAATAGGACACAACTTATTAAACATGAATAATTTCCTCTTATTAATATCAAAATGTCATATTTACAGAAAATCCCTAAGATTTTCTATCCTTAGGGCACCTATAGATCCCAACAATCTCCCACTTGCCCTAAGCGAGTAAATGTGACATATTACGCATCCCCATGCCTTCGACGTGTTCTTCGAATCTTCTGGCCACCAAAGTCTTCGTGAACGGGTCAGCAAGATTGTCCTCCGATGCGATTTTGCAAACCGTCACATTTCCACTCTCAACAAAGCCTCTGATAATGTGATATTTTCTGTCAATGTGCTTACTCCTCTTATGATGCCTAGGATCCTTGGTATTAGCTACTGCTGCACTGTTGTCACAGTAGAGCACCATAGCTTTATCCATACCAGGAACGACCTCAAGGTCACTAAGGAACCTGCGGAGCCAAACCGCTTCCTTTGATGCCTCACTGGCTGCCACATACTCGGCTTCCATGGTCGAGTCAGCAATACAAGATTGCTTAACACTCCTCCACACAACGGCACCACCTCCAAGGGTGAAGACAGATCCTGAAGTCGATTTCCTTGAATCCTGATCTGATTGAAAATCAGAATCAGTATATCCTATAGGAACAAGGTCCTGACCGGAATACACTAGCATATAATCCCTCGTTCTCCGTAGATACTTGAGTATATGCTTGACCGCAGCCCAATGGTTCGGTCCCGGATTCGACTGATATCGACTTACCATACCAACCGCAAAACAAATGTCAGGCCTAGTGCATAACATAGCGTACATAAGACTACCTACTGCTGATGCATAAGGTACATTTTTCATACGCTCCCTTTCTTCCGATGTCTTGGGACAGTCATCTTTAGAAAGTTTGATTCCAATCCTGAAAGGTTGAGCACCTTTCTTGGAATCCTTCATAGAAAACCTCTCAAGTACTTTATCAATGTATAAAGCTTGGGAGAGTGCTATCGTTTTGTTCTTTCTATCTCTAAAGAGTTGAATACCAAGAACATAACTAGCTTCTCCTAAGTCCTTCATGTCAAACTGTTTGGCTAACCAAACTTTGACAGATGATAGTATTGCCACATCGTTTCCAATAAGCAATATATCATCCACATAAAGTACAAGGAACACCACTTTCTCGTTCTTGATACATTTATAAACACATGGTTCATCAATGTTTTGTTTGAATCCATAAGTTTTGATCGCTTGATCAAACCTAATATTCCAAGAACGAGATGCTTGCTTTAATCCATAAATGGATTTAAGCAACTTGCATACTTTGTCTTCTTGGCCTTTTGCCTTGAATCCGTCTGGTTGTATCATATAGATATCTTCCTCAAGAGAGCCATTTAAGAAAGCTGTCTTGACATCCATTTGCCAGATCTCATAATCGAGAGCAGCCGCAATGGATAAAAGAATGCGGATTGACTTAAGCATTGCTACAGGCGAGAAGGTTGTTGGAAAAATCGGATCCGGTATTGGAGTTACGGCGCAGCGGAAGTTTTAAAATTTTTATGCCGTTTCCGGAAAAGAAGCTCATGATGCATATAACAATAAATTAATTCATGATCAAGCGTACCTTATTTCTTGGATTCCGGAATTGCTAGAGCGTTTGACCAACGTGTCTTCTCTACTATTCTCGAGTTCCACGTCTCAAAGTGTGTGTGGGCACACGTTCTATGAATCCAAGCGACCGGTATTTCTTTCCGAAGTCTAGATCCCTCCTTCTCAATTCCGATGATCCTCGTTGAGAATTTGATCCAACTTCTTTCTTCAAAACTACAAAACAGAAACCGGTTAACCTCCTATGAAAATAATCACTCGGTTTAACCTTTCTCGCAGTTTTGATTCAATGGAATTTTCTTTTTTTTTTTCTCTCTCACAAGAAAGCCGAATTTTTGATGTGGAAGAAAAAAATTTTTTTTTATTATTAAAAAAACGTTTTTTTTCTTTAAAATTATCAAAAATTGGTTTTTCAAGAACTCCTAGCCTTTATATAGTATTACAATCCTTTTCAAAATTTATCTCCTACTTGAAAAATAATTAATAATTATTTTCCGGATAAATCTTGAACCAAAAGATCATACAACTTTAGGGCTAGATTCATTGAACCTAAAAACAAATTTCAAGAGGAAATCCCCTTTAAAATTCGGCCACAAAGTGAGAGAAATCTTGATTGGTGGTTTAAATTTTAAATCAAGAATCTAGACTAGTCAAAAGATCCTAGTCCTATCTAGATTCAAACTTCTTTTAAACCTTTTCGAATTTAAATAGGATTCACATATTTGAATAAATATTTTCCATAAACATTATCCATATTAATTAATTTAAATTAATGAAATATTTCAAATTTTCTTTCCTCACAAAAACCATGCACCTCTTTAATTAGGAAAGAAAAATTCATGAAATAATCTCCATTATTTAAACCAATTAATAATTAAATGTTAGGAATATATTTAAATAATTTTGAAACAAAATTTTCTTCCCTCCATACAATTAAAAAACGTGCACCACTTTTAATTAGGAGAGAAAAATTTTGTTTTCCAAAATTCAAATACAATCTTATTTTCAAAATTCAAATTAACCAATCACATGTTGACAAATCATTTGTCTACAAATTTCACATGTCCAATCCTTTCTGGATTGCATGTTAGAGAGTACCATGTCTTAATAGACATTACAAAATTCCATTTACAATTTACCGATCTCATTAGGAACAAATCCCGAGACGCTTCGTGGAACTATATGAGCTAATAGAGGGACCCGATGGAAATATGTAAAGAGGCTCCTATAATTGTGAAAAATTAATCCCAGATTAATTATCCATCAATTATCAACTTCAAAACTATTCCACTAAAAGTTTGAAGCTGAACTCCTGTTTACATACCGTATTACGAAAGCTCTCTCACGTAGTGCTTCTTCCATGATTTATTCATCGCTTGCTTAATCCCCATATGTTATCCATGATTGAATTAAGGACTTTTTCCGTTTTACCTTTTCAATCATTTTAACTTAAAGTTCAATTATTCTCCATTGAAAGAACCACCAATTGTAAAACCATACAATTGGAAAACCACCAGAGAACACAAAGTAAACCGATGGCCAAGATCTTGTTATACTATCTTTCAATCCCCGAATAATACCTTTAAGTAGATAACATTTACTATCATTAAGATAGCTATGGATTCCGTATCTATGAATCTTGATTTCTCCATCCATAAGTCATGCACCCAAAACACAAGTATGTTGACCATGAATTAACAGTGTCTCACCTTTAGTGCATCAAAGTACATAAGTCATGGATGCGAACTCAAGTAATCATTTCAGGATTAAGATTAATGCAGGATGATAATCAAAGTATCATTGATTCTTATAAACGGAATTATTAAACCGAATCAATTAACACTTTAGGTCCAGTCCAATGTCATACCTCAATACTGGTATACATTAAAGTTTCTACTCGGAACCTATCCGATGGTCAAGACAAACCATCCCTCCAAGGAAGTAGACAACCTTTACAATCTTATCATGAATAAGATCCCAATCTTATTCCGTTGATTGCGGACTATTATTTAGCTGTTATCAATTACACGTCTTCTATGCATACCCTATACATATGGTAATTCGATATATTACCAACAGCCTAGGAGTATTTTATGTTGCTCAAAATAATTATACAATCAACAAATGAAAGTAAATAGGACACAACTTATTAAACATGAATAATTTCCTCTTATTAATATCAAAATGTCATATTAC